>ML796416.1:522132-544461 GCA_009831015.1 Picea engelmannii
AAGCCATCTATTCCTCAAGATCTCCAAGGGATCATTGATAAGCATTCCAAAGTATTTGAAGATATTCCCAAAGGTCTTCCACCCACTCGAAATCATGATCACGAAATTCACCTAATTCCTGGGAGTGTTCCTCCTAACATTAGACCATACAGATACCCTTATGCCCAGAAGAGTGAAATTGAGCGCATGGTTGAATAAATGTTAGAGGCTAGCATTATTAGACCTAGCCAAAGTTCTTACTCTGCACCAGTGGTAATGGTATTCAAGAAAGATAGTTCATGGCATATGTGTCGAGATTATAGAGAGCTCAACAAGATCACTATTAAAGATAAGTTTCCCATTCTCATCATTGATGAATTGTTAGATGAACTACATGGAGAAATATATTTAACTAAATTGGATCTCCATTCAGGGTATCATCAGATCAAAATGAAGAAAGAAGATATCCCAAAAACAACATTCCGAACTCATGAAGGCCATTATGAATTTTTGGTCATGCCTTTTGGCCTTACAAATGCACCTTCCACATTCCAAGGGTTGATGAATTCCATTTTCAAGCCCTTCCTTCGAAAATTTGTGTTAGTATTTTTTGATGATATACTAATCTATAGCAATTCTTAGGAGGATCATATGCGACATGTTGAAAAGGTGCTACAACTATTAAAGGAGCAACAACTATATGCCAAACCATCCAAATGTTTCTTTGGAGTGAAGGAGGTAGAGTATTTGGGTCATATTGTATCTCATAAGGTGTCAAGGTAGATCCTAACAAGATTAAGTCCATGATGGACTGGCCAATTCCCAAAACATTGAAGAATCTTAAAGGATTTTTGGGTTTGACAGGTTACTACTACAAGTTTGTTCGGCACTATGGAAGAATAGCAACACCTTTAACGACACTAACTAAGAAGGATGCATTTTCATGGACTCCAGAGGAAACTAAATCTTTTGAACAAATTAAAGAGGTGATGTGCAAAGCTCCTGTCTTGACCACTCCAGACTTCACAAAAACCTTTATTTTGGAATGTGATGCCTCGGGAAATGGAATTGGTGTTGTCCTAATGCAAGAAGGAAGGCCCCTAGATTTTTAAAGTCGACCACTCAAGGGAAAGGAATTACACAAACCCATTTATGAGAAGAAAATGATGGAAATACTACATACATTTAAGAAATGGAGTCCTTACCTAATAGGTAGGCACTACAAGGTAAAAATAGATCATAATAGTCTTAAATACTTCTTGGAACAAAGACTATATTCAGAAGAACAACAAAAATGGGTAACCAAGATATTGGGTTATGATTTTGAAATTGTCTATAAAAAAGGGAAGAAAAATGTTGTGGCAGATGCACTCTCAAGAATGGATGAAGATGTTGGGGCCTTTTTCTGTGCTATCTTGATCATCCAACCTGATTGGATAATAGAAGCAAGGGATGAATGGAAGAATGACGACAAAGTGTGGACTCTCATTCAAAGGTTGCAGCAAGATTCCAGTGCATCAAATACATTTACATGGAAAAATGATTCACTATGGTACAAAGATTACTTATATTTATGTAAGAACTCCCAACTCAAACAAAAGGTACTATTAGAATTACACACCTCTCCAGTAGGAGGCCACTCGGGATTTTTGAAAACCTACCATAGAGTCAAGAATGATTTTTTTGGGGATGGCCTTAAAACTGATGTTCAAAGGTTTGTGGCAGAATGTTTGGTTTGCCAACAAAATAAGGTGTAAACAATTAAGATCCCAGGTCTTTTACAACCATTATCCATCTCAAGTCAGCGCTGGGAGGAGGTTTCCATGGATTTCATCATAGGGTTACCGAAGTCTGAAGGAAAGAGTTTCATCATGGTGATTATTGATAAACTGACCAAGTACACACACTTTTGTGCTCTCTCTCATCCCTTCAAAGCTAGTATAGTTGTCACCGCATTCATGGAGACAGTTCAAAAGCTACATGGCAGCCCAAAGATTATTGTAAGTGACAGAGATCCCATCTTGACTGGACATTTTTGGAAATAATTATTTTCTTGTTTGGGTACTCAATTGGCTCATAGCTCATCCTATCATCCTTAATCTAATGGACAAACCGAGATAGTGAACAAATGTCTAGAAGGCTACCTTCATTGCTTTGTCTCTAATAAACAAACACAATGGTTCAAATGGTTACCCTTGGCAGAATGGTGGTATAACACTTCCTTTCATACTGCAACAAAAATGACACCATTTATGGCACTTTATGGATACCACCCTCCTTCCATCACTTCTTCTCTAAAATAAAAATCTAAGGTTCAAGCAGTGGAAGATCACATCGAGAATCAACAACAAGTTCTCCAAATCTTAAAGGACAACCTGACCATGGCACATAATCACATGAAACAACAAGCAGATCGACATCTTAGTGAAATAAGTTTTGAAGTAGGGGATTGAGTGTTTTTAAGACTACAACCATACAAACAGATGTCCCTCAAGCAAGCCAAGAAGGATAATAAATTATCACCAAAGTACGATGGCCCTTATAAGGTGTTGCAAAAGATTGGTACTATGGCATACAAATTGGAGTTGTCTGCATCTTCACGAGTACACCCAGTTTTCCATGTTTCATACTTAAATAAGGTTATAGGCGACAAGATCCCAGTTCAAAATATATTGCTAGAACTTGACAAGGAAGGAAAAATCATATTGGAGCCTGAAGCCATCACTAACACAAGAATTTGCCAGCTGAGGAATAGATCCATTTCAGAGTATCTCATTAAATGGAGGAAACTACCGACTGAAGATTCCACTTGGGAAGATGAGTCTTTTATAAAGAAGCATCCAAAGTTACTCAAGCGTTGTGGACAACACTTGTCTCAAGGGGAGGGGCATGCTAAGCCCTAATATTGGCTCATTACCCCTTAATTGAGGCATATTACATTAGTAATTTTATTTTATTTATGCCTGCTTTATTCCATTAGTTGTAATTATACCTCATAGTCTCCTATATATACCAAGGAGAAATTTTAATTTGGAATCATCTTGTACTTGAACATTTAAGTGGGGTAAAAGGAGGTTTCCCCCTCGAGGAGGCTTATTATCTGAAATTATCTCTTTTTCAAGGCATTGAGTACTTTTTATGAGGTTTTTCTATGCTATATTGATATTTGGTTCTTAACATTATGGCTGATGGAGTTAATGTAAGAAACAACATGCAATTACTGCACGTCACTCTAACCATACCTCGAGCTCACCACCCTCACTTGGTTCTCATTTGGGTTGGTTGTTTTGGCTGGTGCTACCTCCGTTTTTCTTAGCCTTGGAAAGAATAGTCGTGCTCATTGTTTTCCTGACATTTTTCATACATGTATGATGACTCTTGCCTCTCCACTCATGAAACTTAAGTCTGCTCAGAATAAAATATCAATGTTGGCTCTTAGATTTTCTCACGGGCTATGTTTTCTTTCTGAAGTTCAAATGAATATATATGGTTTTTGACTATGAAATTTCATATTAAATGGAGTTCCTCCCTATTGGAATTTAAGTGTTAAATCTGATTAATAGTCGAAATTTCATTTCTGTGTGAATGGAATTATGTCTAGAATATGTGTTGCTCTGTTACTATGCATGTTAGCAAACAATTATGGCAAACTTTGTTCGGGTTTCACTCGTCTCTAGTCATTAAAATTTGAAGGTTTATCTTCTCTGTGAGATAAAAGAATGGTTGTTTTCTTAATGCCATTACCCAGTCTTGGAAGATTTGATGCTCCTTCAAACTGTCTGTCAACTATTTGTATATGTATGGGTATATTTTCCTTACGACCATCATGAGGGGTCTATGGAAAGTATGTTTTTATAAGAGATGGTTAAAATGTTTTTCTTACAAACCCCTTGAAAGGTTTGTCTTTGGGTTCCCCCAGACCTCAGTTCTTTTATTGGTGAATGGAAATATCAAAATCTGAGCTTGATGTATGTTATCAATGGTTAATCCAACATTGGGAGGTTGGCTATTTACGTCTCATGTGTTATATACCCATGGGGGTTTGTCAATTTTAAAGTGTATGATGTTAAATAATAACACTAGGTTCACATGTGTTTCGAACCCAGACTGTTACACAACAAATATTGAAAGTTGTGATACCAGCCTTGTATTTTGAAGAGTTGTTGGCTTATGTTGTGCTCCATTGCGTGCTTCATGTGGTCTGATTTTAGTTGTTGGAATGATTCTATTGACAGTCTATTATATAAAAAAAATAACTCTGCGAATAAAGGAAATAAAAGTGAATAGTGGACAATCTTGGAACTTTCTTGAGGTTTTGAAACAAATGTGTATTGGATTTGAATTATTAAAAAAAATGAAAATCTTGGCAAAAGATGGTGATGATGGCATTTTTTTGATACTATTGCATATAATAGAACAATATTCATTCTTCTCCCTTTTATTATACCATTTTTTGCACATTATATGCCCCTCATCCTCCCAAATACATTAAAACACTCCCTTTTATATTATTATGAATTTAAAATTCTTGATGGAAAGAAAAAGGATTAATAAAAAAGCTAGTTGATGACTGGTGTTTGAAAGTTGGATATAGATACAGTCTATGTTACTTCTACATTTTCTTGAAAAATATTCGTTGATCTTGTCCCATCCATGCTAACATTTTTCGCACATTATGAACCCCTCATTTTCCCAATATCCCTACTACTCCATGTTCATATAGCAATTGATTGATGAAGTTTTAAGGTGTTGATGGATGGATTACATGTGTTCTGTGGTGAACAATAGAGCCAACCTTCTGATTTTATTTAGGTAGAGTATTGATGCATGGATAGGTAAGAGTTTTTTATAACATGTGTGGAATATTGCCTCAGGATGAGTTTCTTTATTAGAGGAAGTAATGGTAGAGGCAATAGAGGCAGAGGAAATTGGCAAAGAGGCCATATAAGGACATGATTTTCAATACATTTTGATGCTGATCCACAAGAGTTAAAACATATTTTTCAAGTGGGGTTCTTCAACCTAGTTGGCCATGGGATTCTCAAGCCCCGACCTGAGAGGCTGTTGGATTAATGAGAGGGGGGGTGAATCAGTAATAGAGAAATTCAATCCTTTTTAACCACAAAATGAAAGTGTTATATCAATGTATCATTATCATCCAATAGTTGCAGAGTAAATAAACAATGAACAAATGAGAAATCATACACATACACAGTACACCAGTGTTTTTACGTGGAAAACCAAAACGGGAGAAAACCACGTAATGCTTTTTCTTATGTCTTTAAGAATTACATTCATTGGAAGCACCAAATTCCTTTATTTTCCAGCTACAACTGGAAGGAGTCTCCAACCCCTTAGTTTCTCAAGCTACAACCCGAGGGAAGCTCCAACTCCCCAATTCTCTGGCTACAACCAAAAGGAGGCTACAACCCCCTATGTTCTCCAGCTACAACCACCTGTCCTTGCCCTGTCCAACCACCCTGTCATATAAGTAGAATGATGGAACCACTGTCACACTATCATTGTGAGATATACTATTGTAAACCTGTACCAATCAACCTGTAATCAACCTTACCATAAACAAGTGCATCAACCATGCACCAATCTATACCAAACAACCTGTAATCAACCTGTACCATAAACAAATGCATCAACCATGCACCAACCTGTAATCATCCTATACCATAAATAAGTGCATCAACCATGCACCAACCTGTACCTCAACCTGTACCATCAACATGTGCATCAAGGATGTTGGTCACTATAATTTCTTATTTAACTAAACAATCAAGTGCTACATAAATTGTCAACCCAGGGAAGCCTGTTTATTTCAAAGGTAATCACGCACTATATATGCTCAATCTCAAAAGCAACCTAGAGTTGTAGTAAAAACACATTAATCACACTTTGCCTTGAGCAAACCGAAGTTCTAACTTGAATTATAGGAAATCAACCTACCTATTGCAGAGCTCAAAGCTTAAAGAAATGATTAATGGAAGAATCTTGGATTACATTAAAATAACAACAAGATGTTGCAATAGGAAAGACCAACTATTCTGTAACCAGAGAACAGGACCCTATTCCCAAACCAGGAATCTTCAGCACCTGTTTCCGATCATCACACTTCATGAACTCATTGCTTAACTGAAATAATTGACACACACTGAAGGCTAACTATCTTTTAACAGAGAATAGGACCCTATTCCCGAAGCAGGAATCTTCAGCACCTGTTTCTGATTAGCACACTTTCATGAACTCCTTAAAATAATTGGCATACACTGAAGGCTAACTATCTCTAACAGAGAACAGGACCCTATTCCCGAAACAGGAATCTTCAGCACTTGTCCATGATTATCAAGCTTTCATAAATTCACCAAGCAGGATTGCTAACTAGAATGATTAACAGTTACCCAAGCATGAATCACATGAAAACAATGTAACAATCGGTAAAGCAGAGTTTCAGCAAGACAGAGTTCAATAAAGTAGTGTTTCAGCAAAACAGAGTTCAATAAAGTAGTGTTTCAGCAAAACATAATTTAATCAAGGCATGAACAAAAATAACACTAACACACTACAAAGCTAACGAGTGAATCTTGTGAAGAAGGTGGGCCCTCCCTTCTCACAATATTCCCCTGAAACGAAAGGAACTAGAGGAAAATGCTCAGAACAATCTTTTATTCATCTGTCAACTGTGTTACATTACAATCTGAAGTGAAACACGTCCCTCTCTGTAAAATCCTTTCTTAGTTCAAAAACAGAAGGTCCTCTCTAATGATGATTTCCTCTTATTTAAAGAGGAGAATCCCTTCGATACAATTTGATCAACAAATTACAGGTGTACATCTGAGTCCTATTCTTAGTCAGATCGACTTTCTAAACTGGAATAGGATATCCTAGTCTCCCGCAACACAATGCTATTACAAGTGCTGAGTGATTTGTTGCTGTTGTGGCTGGAGTAACAACTTCTTTATTTGTCTTCTTGTTACTGTTGTTGTATGTTGTTTTAGCATCACAAATCGCGGGCTGTTTCAGCCACGGGATTTGCGTTCTGACTATTTCAGCAACTTGGTCTCAGGCAGCAGTGATGGTTAATGCTAGCTCAAGGTGCGGCTGTTGTGGTCAATCTGTGTGAGTTGTTGTTTCAACATCGTTGACCATGGACTGTGTAATAGCTTCTTGTTGTTTCAGCATCATTGACCACGGACTGTGTAACAACTTCTTCTGTGTGAGTTGTTGTTTCAGCATCATTGATCACGGAGAGTGTAGCAGCTTCTTCTATATGAGTTGTTGTTTCAGCATTGTAGACCATGAAGAGTGTAATAGCTTCTTCTATGTGAGTTGTTGTTTCAGCCACAAGGTTTGCGTGCTTTAACTGTTTCAGCAACAGGCCTCAATGCTAATCTACAGTTCGAACTGTTTCAACACTTATACATTTCTGATCAATGGTTAAGTATGAGAGTAATGTAAAATTATATGCAAAACAAATTAAGCATATAGTAAAGAGAAGGGAGTTATATACCTTTGGAAAGATAGGGTAAGGTGATAATGTGAGTTTAAATGTAAGTGAAACAAGGTGTAAAGGTAGAAAAAAGTGTGGGCAAAAAGGTACATTGTATGGTCCTAACAAAGCATGCACCAAATATGTACCAATCATGCATCAAATACACATAAACTATGACTCATCAAGATTTACCAACATCATCAACTATACACCTCATGTATGTGCCAACTCATCAAATACTTGTCTCAACCATGTACCCTAATTTAGAAACGGAATATGTCACTAAGAAACCTGTCACTGTATACTCATCAACCAATCTGATCTGATCACATATACCTTAAACACTATACCAAAAGTATGTACCTCAAACCATGTGCTAGAACCTCACTGTTATATAACCTCTATCTGTACCAATAACTTCAACAACATACCTCAACCAAAAGCCCTCAAACATGAACCAATACTAAACTTCAGTAGATTTTCCTCAGATCAACTCTACAGTTAGCCATAAACTCCCAAGAGGGCATCCAACATATTTACAAGGAAAACCCTCAACTTGATTCATAAATTCAACACTACACATATGAGAACCATACCTCTTTTTCTTCTTGTAGTGCTTTGTTTATGCGAATCCACTGACGTGATTTTTCTTCCGCACCTTTTTTGCTCCGATTTTTCTGCCGCAGTTTTCCTGCCACACTTTTACTACTGCGATTTTTTTACCGCACTTTTTCTTCCATAGTTTTCCTGCCACACTTTTTCTGCCGCAAATTTCTTGGCACACTTTTTCTGCTGTAATTTTTCTGCCGCACTTTTTCTGCCGCACTTTTTCTTCCACAATTTTCCTGCTGCACTTTTTCTGCTGCACTTTTCCTGCCGCACTTTTTTTGCTGCAATTTTTCTACCGCACTTTTTTTGCTGCACTTTTTCTGCCGTAGTTTTCTTGACGCACTTTTCTCTATCAATAATACCTACCCAAATAACCTTTCACAAAAATAGATATTCAATGACATTCAAGTGTGATTTGAATGAAAGACCCTTGCCTCTTATTTATACTTTTATGTATCTTCCTCAAGGGTTTACCTTCTAACCATCTTAACCCACGTTCTGTATTTTAGGGTTAACCCACTTATAACCACTTTTCCACTTAACTTAACCACTTTCCATAATTAGTAAGTTATCCATTAACTTTATTATTTAAATAATTTCTTTTTAATTCTCTTTGAATTATAATGCACTCATCACTTCACTTTATTATTTAAATAATTTCTTCTTTGTAAACAATTTGACTACTTTGACCTTTTAGGGCTTCTAGATGACTCATGAGGGTTCTCCAACTTCACATGGCCATAAATCTCTAACCGTGAGGAGTTATGTGACGTTCCACATACCATCGGAAATGGCATGACATGTACTATCCATCTAGAATAGTTTTACCTGCAAATATATCAAAAGGAATACCATTATCCATCATACAAACTTGGGTCCATTACCCAAACCTTTGTGCTCTCGGAATTCGCTACCGTACTTTCTTCAAGGGTTGACATCAATGACAACCAACCCAATTAGCAATCTCCCCCTTTGGCATTGATGGAAACACTCTAATGCAATACTAAAGTCATATTGTGCAATATTGAAGTCGTATCACTCATGCTATTCCTGTGACCATCGATCCTCCTGGAACCATGCCTTTGTTCTCTGCATTTGATAAATCTCTCCCCCTTTGTCATCAATGAAAAAGGTATCTTTCCATCCGACGTTGCTCCCCCTAACTGAACTATCCTTGGGGATACTCCCCCTCACTGGACTCTTCTTGAAACTGATCTCTTGACCTGAACTGTCCTCTTTATGGTGCTTCCTCATGTAAATATAAGACATATAAGATAAATATTCAAAATCATTCATTTTGGAGTAGAAATTACTTCGACTCTCTAGCGAAGATACTCAAAGGCTTCCCGTGGAAGTGGTTTTGTAAAGATGTCTGCCACTTGTTCTTTTGTGCCCACATATTCAACTCTAATGTTCTTCTATGCAAATTGTTCCCGTAGAAAGTGATACTTGATTGGAATGTGATTTGTCGTGGAGTGCATCATCAGTTTATTTGAGATACGGATGGTGCTTGTATTATCACAATATATTGGAATGGGCTCATCATACTCAACCTGTATATCTGTCAGAGTTTGTTTCATCCATAAAACCTATGCACAACATGTTGTTGATGCAATATATTCTTCTTCGACTGTAGATAAGGATACTGAAGATTGTTTCTTTCTTAGCCATGATACTAAACACTCACCCAAGTAGAACACTTCTCCACTGGTGCTTTGTCAGACATCAATGCAACCTACCCAATCTGCATCTATGTAGGAAATAAGTGATAGCTCCTTTCCTTTTGGATACCATAATCCAAACTCTTTTGTTCCTTTGAGATATCTGAAAATCCTCTTCACTGCTACAACATGTGATTCCTTTGGTGCTGCTTAAAATCGTGCCATCTATCTAAATGCATGCATTACATCTAGTCTGGATGTTGTCACATATAGTAAGCTACTAATCCTTGACCTGTATTGCCTCTGGTCTATAGACTTTGAATCCTCATATTTTCTCAACTTGCAACTGGTTTGCAATCTTCCATTCAAATCCTCTTTAGCATTTCTCTGATATACTTAGTTTGAGAAATAAAAATTCCTTGGTTTCTTTGACGTATCTGAAGACCCAAAAAGAAGGATATTTCTCCGAGTAATGACATTTCAAATTCATATTGCATATCCTTCGTAAATGTTTGGCTTAACCTATCATCATTGCTTCCAAAAATAACATCATTAACATAAACTTCAATTAATAAAATACTATATTGAGTTACCTTGATGTAGAGGTTGTTGTTTGCAATTCCTTTTTTGAACCCTACCTGCTATAAATATTTATTAAGTCTAGAGTAACATGCTCTAGGAGCCTGTTTTGGACCATACAAGGCCTTATTCAATTTCTATTTTAGACCATACAAGGCCTTATTCAATTTTCACACATACTATGCATTCTCTAATAACTAAAATCCTTCTGGTTGTTCGATGTAGACTGTTGAAAGATTGGTTGTTGTCATTGATGTCAACCCTAGTCATGGGTTTTGGATTGCAAGATTGATGAAGGTATTTGGACATGAAGGACAATACACATGCATATACAACACCCATGGATGGATAGTATACATCATGTTGTTTCCAGTGGTATGTGGCACGTCACATGGATCCTCATGATTGATGATAAATGAATTTTTGAAGATGACAAAGTGAATTGAAGAAGGAAGTACATGTAGGCCATGAAGATAATTAAAGAAAAGAATTACAAAATAAGAAAGTGTCAGGTTGGCCCTAATGTTAAAAGGAAGTGACATAAATGGTATAAATACACATCATTATACATTCATTTGATACAAGTCTAATTTCATAGGAAATTAGAAGTAAAGAAGGCCGGATTTCAAGGGAGGATGAAGTCTTTTGGTGATGTGTTCTAAGGTATGTTATTTTCAGGTCATCTTACCATTTTTTCTATAATGTGTTTTATAGAACGATTCAGATGGTGAAATTGCTATGGTATTGAGAAGACATATCAAGGTACCTGTGGTAAAAATTTAAGCTCTTGATTCGCTATAATTATGGAGATACACTCTGTGGAAGATAGGGTTTGTGACCAGTCTTGAAGCTAGTCAATAAACAGGTGTTCCGGGTAAAACAGTCATAACTTCTTAATAGATAATCCAAATGAAGTGGGAATTTTTTTATGGAATGAGTATGGAATTTGGTTTCTTGTGTGAGAGTTTCAGAATTGGATGTTAAATATTGAGCGCGGGGCATTATGTGCAAGTTCACTCTCCTGAATAGACCATAATTAAATAAAGTCTACCATTCTTTCTATAACTTCTTTTTGGGGAGGATTCAAGGAGTGAAACTTGGAGGAGTTTAAGAGAATACATTGAGTAATATTATCTATGGGATCAAAGTACTCCAAGAATTGAAGAATTGCAGAAATTGAAGAAGTCTCAGGAAGCATTATCAGGTTCTATGTGATGATTGGTTGATGGTGATGATTTAATGTAAAGTTTTATTATCTCTCATATATTCTTGGGTAGAAGGAAGGGGCAAGTATGGAGAGTTAAAATCTCTCTTGATATTGGAGGATTATATCTTCCTCTTGGAGGTTTATCCCTCCCTTTACATTTGGAAGTTGTAGCTACCTTTGGAATTCATTACTTCCCTTGAACAATAACTATTGATTATTTCTAATATATTGTGCATGGTGTATTGTGGTGTATTGGTGTAGCTCTTATACTATTGTTCATTGCTCATTGGATATAATTGAATGGTTTAAGTATAAGTTTTAAAATATTTTAAATTGTACTTGATACTAATTCACCCCCCTCTCAGTATCAACAACTGGAATTAGAGTGGGTTACCTTCAGTACAATTTAACCACCGGAAGGACGATCCTAAGAAGAAATGGAAGACAAAATTCCAAATGGGATTCCACCATTTGATGGAAGAAATTTTGAATACTGGAGTAATAGAATGGAAAATTACTTGAAATCTCTTGGGGCAGATGTTTGGCTCTCAGTTGCTTCAGGATACAATGCTTTGAAGAAACCAAAGATTGCAGCTTAGAAGGAAGCAAAAAGGAACAAAAAATTGGCAATAGATACCATCCTGGATGGATTGAAAGATTCAGTGAAATCCAAGGTCGGATCATGTGCATCATCAAAAGAGATTTGGGACAAGCTACAAGACCTTTATGTAAGGGAAGAAGCAGAAGAAGAAGAAGAAGAAGAAGTTGAAGCAAATTACATCTTAGATTTCAAAGAAGAAAATAGAGGTCAGTTATTTTTCTTTAATTGTGAAGGAGTAGGTCATGTTGAATTTGAATGTCCTCATCCAAGGATTGAAAGAAATGACATTGAAGAAGAAAATTCCAATGAAGAAGAAAATTCCAATGAAGAAGAAGAAAATCATGAAGAAAAAATTACTCAACAAGAAGATGAGAATCTTAAAAAATTGAAGCATGTTGAGATTGAAAATAGCAAGCTCAAAGACACACAAAGAAAACTAAGAAGTGAATTGGGTAATTGTGAAAAGATAGTTGTAAGATTGAAGAAAGAATTAGAATACTTTGAGAAACTAAGAGAAGAAACCATTTCCTTGAAAACTCTACTCGAAGAAGAAATAAGAATAGGAGAAGTAAGGAATGTCCAAATGATGAAGAAAGAAAAATTTTGTGAGAAACTTGACCGGGGATCAAGACAAATTCATCAGCTGGAAGAGAAAGGGTAGCAATGTTGCATTTGGAGATGACTCATATACCAAAATACTTGGAGAAGGTGTAGTAGATCTTGGAAGCCAAAATGTAAAAGCAAAGAATGTCCTATTGGTTGAAGACTTGAAGCATAATATACTCAATGTTAGTAAAATGTGTGATCAAGGATACACTCTTATGTTTGACTCCCAAAAATGTAAAATTAGAGAAAATAACTCAGGAAGATTGGTTGCAACTGCAATAAGAAGACCAAGTAACATATATGTCCTAAAACCATGAAAAATATCCAAGGAAGAAAGAGACAATAAAAATGAAGTGTTATTAAGTGTTATATGTTCAGGGGGAGTAGCCCCAAAGAAGAGAGTTACCTTTTTCCATTAAACTCAGGGGGAGAAGCCCTAGCATTTACCATTGATGTCAAAGGGGGAGAGAAAATGGGATCATGATGATAGGGGGAGCATGAGTGTTTCCATCAATGACAAAGGGGGAGATTGTTGGAAGATTGGTTGTTGTCATTGATGTCAACCCTAGTCATGGGTTTTGGACCGCAAGATTGATGAAGGTATTTGGACATGAAGGACAATGCACATGCATGTACAAAACCCATGGATGGATAGTATACATCATGTTGTTTCTGGTGGTATGTGGCACATCACATGGATCCTCATGGTTGAGGAGAAATGAATTTTTGAAGATGACAAAGTGAATTGAAGAAGGAAGTACATGTAGGCCTTGAAGATAATTAAAGAAAATAATTACAAAATAAGAAAGTGTCAGGTCAGACATAATGTTAAAAGGAAGTGACATAAATGGTATAAATACACATCATTATACATTCATTTGATACAAGTCAAATTTCAGAGGAAATCATAAGTAAAGAAGGTCGGATTTCAAGGGAGGATGAAGTCTTTTGGTGATGTGTTCTAAGGTATGTTATTTTCAGGTCATCTTACCATTTTTGCTATAACTTGTTTTCTAGAACGATTCAGATGATGGAATTTCTATGATATTGATAAGACATATCAAGTTACCTGTGGTAACAAGTTCAGCTCTTGATTCACTATAATTATGGAGATACACTTTGTGGAAGATAGGGTTTGTGACCAGTCCTGAAGCTAGTCAATAAACAGGTGTTCTGGGTAAAACAGTCATAACTTATTCATAGAGAATCCAAATGAAGTGGGACAAATTTCATTGGAAAGAGTACAAAATGTAGTTTCTTGTGTGAGAGTTTCAGAATCGTATGTTAAATATTGAGCACGAGGCATTCTGTGCAAGTTCACTCTCTTGAATATACCAAAATTGAATGAAGTCTACCATTCTTTCTATAACTTCTTTTTGGGGAGGATTCAAGGAGTGAAACTTGAAGGAGTTTTAGAGAATACATTGAGTAATATTATCTATAGGATCAGAGTACTCCAATAATTGAAGAATTGTAGAAATTCAAGAAGTCTCATGAAGCATTATCAGGTTCTATGTGATGATTGGTTGATGGCGATGATTTAATGTAAAGTTTTATTATCTATCATATATTCTTGGGTGGAAGGAAGGGGCAAGGATGGAGAGTTAAACTCTCTCTTGATATTGAAGGATTATATCTTCCACTTGGAGGTTTATCCCTCCCTTTACATTTGGAAGATGTAGCTACCTTTGGAAGTCATTACTTCCCTTGAACAATAACTATTGATTATTTATCATATATTGTGCATGGTGTATTGTGGTGTATTGGTGTAACTCTTATACTATTGTTCATTGCTCATTGGATATAATTGAATGGTTTAAGTATAAGTTGAAAAAGGTTTTAAATTGTACTTGATACTGATTCACCCCCCTCTCAGTATCAACATAGACTTCTTCTTTAAGTTCCCCATTCAAAAAATCTGATTTCATGTCCATTTGATACACTTTAATATTCTTGGATCATGCATAAGCTAAAAGCAATAAGATTGCTTCCATTCTGGCAATTGGGGAAAATGTCTCTTCAAAGTCGATTCCTTCAACCTGTGCGTATCCTTTACATACCAATCTAGCTTTGTTCCTTGTAACATGTCCATCTTCATTCAATTTATTTATGAATACCCACTTTGTGCCAATCACATTCTTATTCTTTGGTCTTGGAACCAATTCCCAAGTGTCATTCTTCTCTATTTGATCCAATTCTTCATCCATGGTGTTGGCAGTAGGTCGAGATGGAAAGAGAGATGTTTTTGGGAAAGAAGGCATGCAGGAGGAAAGGGACAGCGGGAAGGAAGAAAAACACGCGTGCATAAGGAAAGTGCCAGCTGGAAGGGAGAACAACATGTGTGCATGCATGGAAGACCTAACGACATTAGGGTTAGGGTTTTGGGTGATTTATTGTAATGGATGAAGAGCCAATAACGTATAAATATAGATACTTAGATATCATAGAGGGGTTCAGATCTAGAGGAGTTTTGAGTCGTAACACTGTGATATTTTGATGTATGAGTCCTTTTCGTAAGTTGTTGAGATGAGGAAGACAGAGAAGGGTAGATCTTGAGGGTTATATTGTAGGTTGAGGAGCCTAGTGCGATCTAGTCTGCCTCATATATATCTTACCCGACGTGGAAGAGTCGTAAGTGTGAGACGCTATTGATCCAGAATTACCATAATAAAAGATCCAAGAGCCAGATCTTTGTGGACATAGCCCAGGAGGGGGTGAACCACGGTAATATATGAGTTATGTGATTGAATGGATGTGTGTTTATATTATGTTACAACAGATATTTCTTTACTAGATGAATGGATGAATAAACCTATTGCGTTACTAAGTAAATGAGTGTTATATTTCCTGTTAAATGAGTAAATGACCGAATATTGTATTTACAGTAATGTTAATGGTTCAGTATATTTCTCTCATAGCTCGCACTCAATCCTAGGCTATAAACACCTAAGTCTTACATCCATCCATTAAAGATATCTTAGGTGATATTGCGCAACGCATCCTATGTGTTGTGTTACCTTCTGGTTTACCAGAAGGGCCAATAGTTTTAGAGGCTTTGTTTGAAATCTGAATGACATGAACACTAGGTCAATGAGAATCTCAGAGTAGAATAGAAGAATAGTAACCAACAAATGGTTCCGTTTTTGTTGAGAGGAACATAGGAGGATTGAGTAGACGAGTGAGAAAAGAACAAAGAAAAGAAGAAAGCAATGAGCCAATATAAGGGGATGTGGAGACCATAGAATCCCACCAAAGAAGAGATCGAAAGTTGGTTGAGAAACAAAGTTCTAGAGTTTGCTCAGAAAGATAACATAAACCCTAGAATAACACCCCACAAATATCTTGATAAATACATGTTTACTGATTTACAAGAAGTATTTTTCTGTGATTTCCCACACTTATTACAGGAGTGGATATTAAGGTTGAAGGATAACCATGCAATGAACCAGATCCGACATATAGAGTGGACTCTAGTGCAGATTGAGCAGTTACAACAGATGAACAACAAATTTACCCGCGCAGTAGACTTTTGGCATGACAGTATTATCACAGGCTTCATAATAGATTTTGAAGTAGATATAGCGAAGTCGTACAAAGTAGCGGAGCAATAGTTTCTATGTGGACCTCGAGGAAGGTACATTTGATACCTATATACTTCTATTAAGATACTACTATATAATAAAGGTGTAATGACAATGGAATCATACAGCTAAACTTCCCTGTGTGCATGGGAAAAGGGGGGAAGCACTGACAAAAAGAGGAGAAATGGAAGGAAGAAAGGATAAAGGAAAGAATGAGGAACCCTTGGACCCGATCATGATGGACGAAAACCAGATCAAGTGGATGGTGACAACTGGAAAGACGCGTAGTTGAGTACCCTACCAATACAAGGTAAATACCAAGAAGAGAGCTGTAGCTGCGAGGGAAGGCTTGAAAAGTGATGAGGAGGAGGTAGAGGATCTCCAAGCTGTGGAGCATATTGAGGAAATCCTGCGCGCAACATACGAGAGGAAGACAAGAGGGCCAAGAATGGGAAGAGAAGGTAGCAATCCTATCCATATTAATGTCAGTGTGGAACCTGTTATCACAAATTCTTGTAAGGGGGGTGTTTCTCTCCAGTTTCGGGCCCTTGGTGTAAAATGCATGAAATGGGGCTTAAAAACCCATCAAATGAAGTTATCCAAGGCCGCAACCATGAGCATGCAAGAACATACTCAGAAAATTCCATTTTGGGCTTAAAAGAAAGCAAGCAGGCAAAGATCACCTTTCAACAACGAGGATCCATCGACATGGTAGATCAACGATCATCGGGAAATTGTGATCAAAGGAGTTGTGCGAGGTTTAGTGAAAGAAATAGTGCCCATATTTCTGAAACAATCGGGATCGTTGATCAAGGGAGGATCTCAGTCGTTCGGCCTCAGGGCTATGTGGCGTGTGATTTATCCATTTTGGTATTTTGGCTACCGGGAGTTCAAAATACAAGGGGTCTCCCATCCATTGCATTAGGAAACCCCGAAATGAGAAATGTTAAGCCTCGGGGGGTTGGTACCATGGTTATAGTGCCCGTTCACATCAAGCGGGGCTGAAAAGTGGGGGGCCAACTGAGTTTAAGTGCTCATTAAGTGACGAGTGATCATGGTCGTCCAATGAAAGAATATTTGGGCCATCGATCCCTGGGGACAGGTGGCGGCTAGTCAATATTTCAGGAGTCTGGTGTCAGGGATTTTGAAAGCAGAGGAACGAGAACTCCCAGTTGGAGAATCCCTGAAACAATCAGGACCATCGATCAAGGATCGATCTGAGCCACCCATGCAGAGACGCACGGTCACAGCCTCAGGGTCTTATGAGGCCAAAGCAGATGAGCAGTGTAGGGCCAATGTTGTTCAATGGAAAATAGATTGTGGTCATCGATTTTGAAGCTAGATCCAACTGCTGATTTGGAGGGTCATTTTGCAACTTTGAGCACCGAGTAATGTTATCACAGAAGCATGTATGGGGTGTTTCCCTCATTGGTTTGGGCCTTGGGATGGAAAAATGAAAAATAATGGGCTAAAAACCCACTTATCCAAAGTGTTATGATCAAGTTCCTTATTTTTTAAAGAGCACATAGATCTAGGCGACCGAGATTCATGTGCCCAGATCTGCGACTGAGGTCTAATTCCAGACCCCCCCCCCTGCTCTTCTGAATTTAACGCGGGGGTGGGGGGGTCTGGAATCGGCGCTAAGGAGAACCTGGATTAGGATGGTCGGGATTAGAGTGCCCAGATCTGCGACTGAGGTCTCATTCTGGACCCCCCTTGCCATTCTTCCTTTAATGAGGGGGGGTCCAGAATGAGGTACTTTTTGAATGGTACCCCCTTAAAACCTCTTACCACTTTCTCTTCTGCTTACCGCCCTCATCGCCCAGTGACATGTGTCCACCACTTTACCTCCCCCATTCCCCTATCACATATCCCTCTGCCTTCCCTCCTTTCGTAGCTGCACACCTGTCACCTTCTGCCAGGTTTCCCCCGTTCATTCTCTCCTCAGTTTCCATTTCCCCCATGTCATATTCTCTCCTCTTCACCATCCTCTCACCTTCTGCCATGTGTCTCTCTCTCCTAGTCACCTCCACCTGTATGGTTGTCCCTACTTTCCCTTCGCCTTCCACGCTTTCACTCCACCTCAGCACACCTTCCGCCATCCGCTGTCCTCTGCCTCTATATCATTTCCACATGATCCCCCCCGTCTCACCTTCACAGTGTTGATGCAATCTCCCTTGTGTCCTCAAGCTCCACATCACTTCCACTTGTGTTGCGTTCCCTCTCCCTGCCATTGAGTGAGTGTCACTCCTAACAATTGCCTCCACCTTTCACCTCCCCAATGAGAATTCACCACATCCCCAAGAACAGACATTGACTCCGCTATCTCAGATCCCAATGCAACAATTAATGTAATTGAGGAAGGTGGGTGAGACATCATTTCCTTCCTTAAATAGAAGGTCAGAAAGGGACAAATGCAGTGGCAGACTGTCAGTCCTTCCTGACAAAGATCGCGTCCATCAGAAGACTGCATGGGCAGTCCGCCCAACGTCTGTATGTGTAGCCTGACAGAGAAGCTCATCTACGTAAGGACTTGAATGCATGACATGATCATGTTTTAGGAAATCCGAGCTAGTTCCAAGTATAGGTAGGCATTTTTTCCATTTTTGTGAGTATCATTGGTAGAGTTAAGCTCCATGTTGTAAAGCTTTGATGAAGCACTGGTTTTCCCCTGGTTATGTATCTATATGTGAAATTTATCATTTAATGACAGTCAACTTCTTATTCCATTTGGTTTCCATCTAATATTGAAAGAGTTCATGATTGACTGAGTCACATGAAGCATTGTGACAATGTTATATAAATGTTTTATGGTAACGCTATTATGATTTCTTTTTATGTTCTTGTGATTTGAATATAATAAGTTCTTGTGTTTAAATTCTTCCTCTTCGGGTTGTTTTAAGCTTGATGCCTACAACATACCTTTGCATTCTCTCTCACCAATTCTTCCTCCTACTCATTTTAAGCTCAACTTATTGACTGAAGTTAAATTAAGACCTAACATATTCATGCATAACCTAGTCCAGGATTTTGAGTTAAAATGATATTGTCCTGAGTTTACTTCCATTTGATCACCCTTTTATAAACAAATCGTGACATAAACTAATGGGTATCAGGCTTACTCCTGCTTCAATCCAGGAGTGAATTTTGACGCTAACATTTCTGGCACCGTTGCCGGGGACAAAGTTGAAAATTTTCCCTGGAATTGAACGACATTGAGCCTCTGATTCTGAAGGTGCATTAAACATCAGAGCCCTTGAAGATTGCTACTATGCACTTGGCGACTCCACTGTGGTGAATCCAATGTTTCCATTTCACTATTTTAGTTGTGCCTAATTTTAGCACACCTGAAAGCTAACCTAGAGGAAATTTCTCGCGAAGGTTTCAGCAGCTGCTTTCTCAGCTTGAGAAGTTTCCCGGGAGGACACAACGTTAAGAGATGGCCTTTGATGGTGAAAAAATACCAGTCACATTCAAAGTTGCACATATTTCACTGGGAGAATCCATTATACAAGGATCGATTGGTGACTCTGATGGTTCGATATGGAGAAAATCCTGGCTCAGAGGTTTGCTCCTTTTAATTTTTCTGTTGTTTCTGATATCCACATCCAGTGGCGGCTGTAAGAGAATGGGATGATTATCCTCTGAGATTTAGAGGAAGCAAGCATGACCATCCCAGTGAGAACTTATTAAAATTCCATGTATGCATGCTTGAGCATGGCCTCTTTCACAAGGATGTCTGGATCATGATGTTCAAATTTCCTTTAGAGGAAGATGCTCATGAATGGTGTCAATCTCTCCCCGCTGCTAGTATCCATTCTTTGAAGGATTTTCATGATGCTTTCAATTCGTATTATGGGAATATTTACCTAGCTCATCTCATTTTCGATGGATGCTATAACAGGTTTTCACTCCACATTCTGCAGATGATGGAGTGTTCCTCATACGATGAGTCTAGTAAATATCTTATTGAGAGAGAAAGCGCAAAGGATTCTCCAGTCCTCGAGGTTGATGTTCTTGGCAGCTCTACTGTGAAAGATGATAAAGATTTTATAGATGTAGAGGCCTCACACTCTTCTACTAATGTGCATGTTGTTTCAATCTTTGATGATCATTCTAGTAAAGAGCAAACTGCAGACCATTTTCCTCTGTTCACAAATGAAGGACATTGCGAGGAAATCAGCCTTCCTAAGCAACATGATGAGGAGAAGATCTTTCTCACGAGTCCTGTTTATGGCCATTATGAATCTGACCCTTGGGAGAGCCAAGAAGAAGAACTAGAAGGGCCAGAGGAGCAGCAGGAGAAGCAGTTTACCTCCTGTTCAAAGCCTGTTAGAGAGCAGCCACCGCATGAGATCAGTCATCTTACACTAGCCTTTCACCCACTTGAGCTTACTAGAGAGATTCAACCATGTGTGAGAAGCTGCATAGCAAAGGAGGCTTCCCATCAACCATTTTCTGGAGTTTTCCACTGGTCCTATGAGCTTGTGAAGGAATACATGGAATTGTATTTCCTTCATGTTTTGAAGCTGCCCAACGTTCTCCTGACCTCAACATTAGGAGGAAAGATGAAGGATGTAATTGTTCTACTGTCACAATTACATCATATTCTATCGATCATCGACAGAGTGAAGGAACTTCCATTTAGGAAGTTACTTGATTGGCTATGGTGGAAATCTACTTTCACCTAGCCCCATGTAAAGGATTTTGTTGGTTTTGGACTATACATAAATAAGCTCCTTTGAGCATGTATGTTTATTTTGTTTTACTTTATTGGCATGTATTTGTTTAGCAGGTTGTCTTGAGATTGACTCCATAGCCCAAATGAAGGCAACTGGAACTTCAGAAGGAGTTCTTAGAGCATCACAGGGATGACTCTATCCCCCATGGAGCCTAATGTTATCACTAATTCTTGTAAGGGGGGTGTTTCTCTTCGGTTTCGGGCCCTTGGTGTAAAATGCATGAAATGGGGCTTAAAAACCCATCAAATGAAGTTATCCAAGGCTGCAACCGTGAGCGCAAAAGTGCATACTCAAAAAAGTCCATTTCAGGCTTAAAAGCAAGTGAGTAGGCAAAGATTGCCTTTCAACGGCGAGGATCCATCGACATGGCAGATCAACGATCATTAGGAAATTGTGATCAAAGGAGTTGTGTGAGGTTTAGGACAAGAAATAACACCCATATTACTGAAACAATCGGAATCATTGATCAAGGGAGGATCTCAGTCGTCCGGCCTCAAGGCTACGTGGTGTGCGATTTAGCCATTTCGTCATTTCGGCTACCACGACTTCAAAAGACAAGGGGTCTCCCATCCATTTCATTAGGAAACCTCAAAATGAGAAATGTTAAGCCTCGAGGGGTTGGGCCCATGGTTATAGCACCCGGTCACATCAAGCAGGGCTGAAAAGTCAGGGGCCAATTGAGTTTAAGAGCTCATTAAGCGACGAGCGACCGTGGCCTTCCAATGAAAGAATATTTGGGTCGTCAATCCCTGGGGACAGGTGGCGGAAAGTTGGCATTTCGGGAGTCTGGTTTCAGGAATTTTGAAAGTAGAGGAATGAGAACTCTCGGTTGGAGAATCCCTGAAACAATCAAGACCGTCAATCAAGGATCAATCTGAGTCGTCCATGCAGAGACGCACGGTCACAACCCCAGGGTCTTATGGAATGGGTCCAAAGCAGATGAGGGGCGTGGGGCCAAGGTTGTTCAATGGAAAATAGATCGTGGCCATTGATTTTGAAGAAAGATCCAACTACCGATTTGGAGGGTCATTTCACAACTTTGTGCACCAGGTAATGTTATCACAGAAGCATGTATGGGGTGTTTTCCTCGTTGGTTTGGGCCTTGGAAAGGAAAAATTCAAAATAATGGGATAAACACCCACTTATCCAAAGTGTTATGATTGGGCGCCTTATTTTTTAAAGAGAATATAGATCTGGGCGACCGAGATTCACATGCCCAGATTTGTGGCTGAGGTCTAATTCCGGACCCCCCTGCTCTTCTGC
>ML796416.1:544511-557295 GCA_009831015.1 Picea engelmannii
CCCATATCTGCGACTCAGGTCTCATTTCAGACCCCCCTTGCCATTCTTCCTTTAATGAGGGGGGGGGGGTCCGGAATGAGGTGGTTTTTGAATGGGCCCCCCTTAAAACCTCTTACCACTTTCTCCTCCAGTCACCGCCCTCATCTCCTGGTAATAGGTGTCCACCACTTTACCTCCCCCATTCCCCTGTCACATCTCTTGCTACCTTCCCTCCTTTCGTAGTTGCGCACCTGTCACCTTCTGCTAGGTTTCCCCCCCTCATTCTCTCCTTAGTTTCCATTTCCCCAGTGTCATATCCTATCCTCTTCACTGTCCTCTCACCTTCTTCCATGTGTCTCTCTCTCCCAGTCACCTCCACCTGTATGGTTGTCACTACTTTCCCTTTGCCTTCCACATTTTCAATCCACCTCAGCACACCTTCCGCCATCCGCTGTCCCCTGCCTCTGTATCATTTCCACATGAGCTCCCCCCCATCTCACCTTCACAATGTTGACGCAATCACCCCTATGTCCCCGAGCTCCACATCACTTCCACTTGTGTCGTGTTCCCTCTCCCTGTCGTTGAGTCATTGCTGCTCCTCACGATTACCTCCACCTTTCACCTCCCTCCATCTATCTCCCTTGTCACCTCCACCTAAACGATTTTCCTCACTCTCCTAACTACCATCACACCCTCTTTCCTCGCCATATCACCAACTCATCCTTCCACCTAGCCGATGAGCATATGTTGCGTACCGATGAGCCTATATCGTCCACCTACATATCTTCCCCGCAAACATCCAACAAGGTGTAGACGACGAATGAGAATTTGCCACGTCCCCAAGCACAGACGTTGACTCCGCTCTCTCAGATCCCAATGTAGTAGTTAATGTAATTGAGGAAGGAGGGTGAGACATCATCTCCTTCCTTAAATATAAGGTCAGAAAGGGACAAATGCATAGGCAGACTGTTAGTCCTTCCTGAAAAAGATCACGTGCATCAAAAGACTGCATCGGCAGTTTTCCCAATGTTTGCATGCGCAACCTGACAGAGAAGCTCATCTACGTAAGGCCTTGAATGTGTGACATGATTGTGTTTCAAGAAATCCGAGCTAGTTCCAAGTATATGTAGGAATTTTTGCCATTTTTGTGAGTATCATTGGTAGAGCTAAGCTCCCTGTTGTAAAGCTTTGATGAAGCACTAGTTTTCCCCTGGTTATGTATCTGTATGTGAAATTTATCGTTTAATGAAAGACAACTTATTATTCCATCTAATTTCCATGTAATATTGAAAGATTTCATGATTGATTGAGTCACATGAAGCATTGTGACAGTGTTATATAAATGTTTTATGGTAACGCTGTTATGATTTACTTTTATGTTCTTGTGATTTGAATACAATAATTTCTTGTGTTTAAATTCTTCCTCTTCGGGATGTTGGAATCTTGATGCCTACAACAGACCTTTGCATTCTCTCTCACCAATTCTTCCTCCTGCTCATTTTAAGCTCAACTTATTGACTGAAGTTAAATTAAGACCTCACCTATTCATGAATAGCCTAGTCCAGGATTCTGAGTTAAAACGATACTGTCCTGAGTTTAATTCCAATCGATCACCCTTTTATAAAAAAATCGTGACATAAACTAATGGGTATCAGGCTTACTCCTGCTGCAATCCAGGAGTGAATTCTGATGCTAACATTTCTGTCGTCGTTGTTGGGGATGAAGTTGAAAATTTTCCCTGGGATTGAACGACATTGAGCCTCTGATTCTAAAGGTGCATCAGACATCAGAGCCCTTAACGATTGCTATTGTGCACCTGGCCAATCCACTCTGGTGGCTCCAATGTTTCCACTTCACTATTTCAGTTGCGGCTACTTTTAGCAAACCTAGAAGATGACCCGTAGGAGCTTTCTTGAGAAGTTTTCAGCAGTTTATTTCTCAACCTGAGAAGTTTCCCGGGAGGACACAACGTTAAGAGTTGGCCTTTGATGGTGAACAAAGACCAGTCACATTCGAAGCTGCACATCTTTCACTTGGTAACTCCATGATACAAGGATCAATTGGTGACTCCGTTGGTTCGATATGGAGAAAACCCTGGCTCAGAGGTTCGCTCCTTTTAATTTTTGTATTGTTTCTGGTTATCCACATCCAGTGTCGGTTGTAAGAGAATGGGATGATTATCTTCCAAGATTCAGAGGAAGCAAGCATGACCATCCCGGTGAGCACTTATTAAAATTCCATGTATGCATGCTTGAGCATGGCCTCTTTCACGAGGATGTCTGGATCAATATGTTCAAATTTTCTTTAGAGGAAAATGCTCATGAATGGTGTCAATCTCTCCCCACTACTAGTATCCATTCTTTGAAGGATTTTCACGATGCTTTCAATTCATATTACGGGAAGATTTACCCATCTCATCTCATTTTTGATGGATGTTGTAAGAGGTTTGCACTCAAAATTCTGCATATGATGGAGTGTTCCTCGTGCAATGAGTCCGGTAATTATCTTATTAAGAGAGAAAGTGCAAAGGATTCTATAGTCCTCGAGGCTGATGTTCTTGGCAGCTCTACTGAGGATGATGATGAAAATTTCATAGATGTAGAGGCCTCACACTCTGCTCCTGATGTGCATGTTGTTTCAACCTTTGATGATCATTCTGGTAAAGAGCATATTGCAGAGCCTTTTCCTCTGTTCACAAATGAAGGACATTGTGAGGAAATCAGCCTTCCTGAGCAACATGATGAGGAGCAGAGCTTTCTCATGGGTCCTGTTTATGGCCATTATGAATCTGACCCTTTGGAGAGCCAAGTAGAAGAACCAGAAGGGCCAGAGGAGCAGCAGGAGAAGCATTTTACCTCCTATTCAGAGCCTGTTAGAGAGAAGCCACCGCCTGAGATTAGTCAGCCTACACCAGCCTCTCATCCATCTGAGCTTACTAGAGAGATTCAACCATGTGTGAGTAGCTGCGTAACAGAGGAGGCTACCCATAACCCATTTTCTGGAGTCTGCCACTGGTCCTAGGAGCCTGTGAAGGAATACATGGAATTGTATTTCCTTCATGTTTTGAAGCTGCCCAACATTCTCCTGACCTCAACATTAGGAGGAAAGTTGAAGGATGTAATTGTTCTGCTATCACAATTACATCATATTCTAGCGATCATTGACAGCAAGAAGGAGCTTCCATTTAGGAAGTTACTTGATTGGCTATGGTGGAAATTTTATTTCACCTAGCCCCATGTAAAGGATTTTGTTAGTTTAGGACTATACATAAATAAGCTCCTTTGAGCACGTATGTTTATTTTGTTTTACCTTATCGGCATGTATTGTTTTAGCAGGTGTCTTGATATCGACTCCATAGACCAACAAAAGGTAACTAGAACTGCAGAAGGAGTTCTTAGAGAATCATAGGGATGACTCTATCCCCCATGGAGCCTAATGTTATCACTAATTCTTGTAAGGGGGGTGTTTCTCTCTGGTTTCGGACCCCTGGTGTAAAATGAATTAAATGGGGCTTAAAAATGAATCAAATGAAGTTATCCAAGGCCGCAGCCGTGAGCGCGAAAGCACATACTCCAAAAAGTCCATTTCAGGCTTAAAACCAAGCGAGTGGGCAAAGATCACCTTTCAACGGCGAGGATCCATCAACATGGAAGATCAATGATCATCGGGAAATTGTGATCAAAGGAGTTGCACGTGGTTTAGAGCAAGAAATAGATCCCATATTTCCAAAACAATCGGGACCGTTGATCAAGGGAGGATCTCAACCGTCCAACCTCAGGGGTACTTGGTGTGCGGTTTAGCTGTTTCGGCATTTCGGCTACTGGGACTTCAAAAGACAAGGGATCTCCCATCCATTGCATTAGGAAACCCCGAAATATGAAATGTTAAGCCTTAGGGGGTTGGGCCCATGGTTATAGTGCCCGATCACATCAATCAGGGCTGAAAAGTGGGGGTCCAATTGAGTTTAAGCGCTCATTAAGCGATGAGTGATCGTGGCCGTCCAATGAAAGAATATTTGGGCCGTCGATCCCTGGGGACAGGTGGCAGCTAGTCGACATTTTGGGAGTTTGGTGTCGTGGATTTTGAAAGCAGAGGAACGAGAACTCCCGGTTGGAGAATCCCCAAAAAAATCAGGACCGTCGATCAAGGATCAATCTGAGTCATCCATGCAGAGACGCATAATCACAGCCCAGGGTCTTATGGAATGGGGCCAAAGAAAATGAGGGGTGCGGGTCCAAGATTGTTCAATGGAAAATAGATCATGGCCGTCGATTTTGAAGATAGATCCAACTGCCGATTTGGAGGGCCATTTCACAACTTTGAGCATCGGGTAATGTTATCACAGAATCATGAATGGGGTGTTTTCCTCATTGGTTTGGGCCTTGGGATGGAAAAATGCAAAAGAATGGGCTAAAAACCCACTTATCCAAAGTGTTATGATCGGGCGCCTTATTTTTTAAAGAGCACATAGATCTGGGCAACTGAGATTCACGCGCCTAGATCTGTGTCTGAGGTCTAATTCTAGAGTCCCCCCACTCTTATGCCTTTAACGCGGGAGGGGGGGTCCGGAATTGGCGCAAAGGAGTGCGTTGATCTGGACGACTGGGATTAGAGAGCCCAGATCTACGGCTGAGGTCTCATTCCATACCCCCCTTTCTATTTTGCCTTTAATGAGGGGGGTGGGTCTGGAATGAGGTGGTTTTTGAATGGCCCCCCCTTAAAAATTCTTACCACTTTCTCCTCCTCTTACCGCCCTCATCTCCCGGTGACAGGTGTCCACCAATTTACCTCCCCATTCCCCTATCACATCTCCTGCTACCTTCCCTCCTTTCATAGCCATGCACCTATCAACTTCTGCCAGGTTTCCCCCCTTCATTCTCTCCTCAGTTTCCATTTCCCCCGTGTCATATCCTCTCCTCTTCACCGTCCTCTCACCTTCTGCCATGCGTCTCTCTCTCCCAATCACCTCCACCTATATGGTTGTCCCTACTTTCCCTTCGCCTTCCATGCTTTCACTCCATCTCAACACACCTTCCACCATCCTCTATCCCTTTCCTCCGTATCATTTCCACATGAGCGCCCCCCCGTCTCACCTTCATAGTGTTGATGCAATCACCCCTATGTCCCTGAGCTCCACGTCACTTCCACTTGTGTCGTGTTCCCTCTCCCTGCCATTGAGTGAGTGTCGCTCCTCACAATTGCCTTCACCTTTCAACTCCTGCCATCTGTCTCCCTTGTCACCTCCACCTAAATGGTTGTCCTCACTCTCTTGCCTACCATCACACTCTCTTTACTCCCCATATCACCACCTCATCCTTCCACCTGGATGACGAGCATATGTTGCATCCCGATGAGCCTGTATCATCTAGCTGCGTATCTTCCCCGCAAATATCTAGCAAGGTGCAGACGATGAATGAGAAGTCACCATGTCCCCAAGCAGAGACATTGACTTCACTCTCTCAGATCCCGATGCAGTAGTTAATGTAATTGAGGAAGGTTGGTGAGACATCGTATCCTTCCTTAAATAGAAGGTCAGAAAGGGACAAATGCAGAGGAACACTATCAATCCTTCCTGACAAAGATCGCATCCATCAGAAGACTGCATGGGCAGTCTACCCAACGTTTGCATGTGCAGCCTAACAGAGAAGCTCATCTACGTAAGGCCTTTAATGCATGACATGATCGTGTTTCAGGAAATACGAGCTAGTTCCAAGTATATGTAGGCATTTTTTCCATTTTTGTGAGTATCGTTGGTAGAGATAAGCTCCCTATTGTAAAGCTTTGATGAACCACTGGTTTTCCCCTGGTTATGTATCTATATGTGAAATTTCTCGTTTAATGACAGTCAAATTCTTATTCCATCTGGTTTCCATGTAATATTGAAAGAGTTCATGATTGACTAAGTCACATGAAGCATTGTGACAGTGTTATATAAATGTTTTATGGTAACGCTGTTATGATTTCTTTTTATGTTCTTGTGATTTGAATACAAGAAGTTCTTGTGTTTAAATTCTTCCTCTTCGGGCTGTTGGAAGCTTGATGCCTACAACAGACCTTTGCATTCTCTCTCACCAAGTCTTCCTCCTGCTCATTTTAAGCTCAACTTACTGACTGAAGTTAAATTAATACCTCACCTATTCATGCATAGCCTAGTCCAGGATTCTGAGTTAAAATGATACTGTCCTGAGTTAACTTCCAATCGATCACCCTTTTATAAACAAATCATGACGTAAAATGATGGATATCAGGTTTACTCCTACTGCAATCCAGTAGTGACTTCTAACACTAACAGAACCCATAAACCCATGTGAGACTAATACACCAAAGAGAACACCACCGTTTAGACAACCGAAGCCCAGAAGCATAAAGGCAACAGGAAGTACATCCACACAAGGAACAACAACTGGAGGAGCCAGTTCAGGTAGCACTAGTTAGGTATCTACATCGCATGGAGGAGGAGGTAGTAGTTCAACATTCAAAATGGCAGGACACGATCCCACCATCAGGTTACTAGAATTCTTAGGAGAAGCAACAGAATTTCCTGAGAAACATTTTTTTATTTGTGCAAAGATCTGGGAAGCCAAACAAATCACTGATGAAGATACTAAACTTGCGCAGTTAGTGATTATGCTAAGAGACCGCACACTAGATTGGTATATGATTTTATATGTAAACAGTGCCCCTGGGACGACAAGGACACTTACGGGCATTAAGAAGTTATTGATTAATGAATTCCAGAAGCTGAGTTCAGAGGATCAGTATATGAATGAGATGATCGAAATAAGATAGAAACCAGGAGAATCCGTATGGGAGATTGACCAGAGATTCAAACGACTGAAAGGGAAGTTGAAGTATCTCATGAACGATATGCAACATCGACACTTGTTTGTCAATTCACTATTACCACACTTAAAAAACCCATTACAACAAAATAAGTTTCATACGTAGGAAGAGGCTCTATAGGAAAACCTACAGCTGGAAGAAAACTAGTATCAGTAGACAGATCCAACCATCGAAGAACTAATGCAAGATTTGAAGAACTTAATGTTTCATCTGAACTAGAATAAGAGTAAGGACAAGCGAGAAGATGTTTGGTGTAGTACATGTAGGACAAAAGGACACCACAAGAGTTAATGTCCGACATTCGCGCAGTATATGGCAGCAAAAATGCCAAATCCGTTACCAACGTGAGGATTATGGTGCGAAGTCTACAAGAAACCGGGTCACGATCCTTATCACTGCACGATGATGCAAAAATACCAGACAGTCCCGAAGAGTTCATATTGTACCTTTTGTAATTCAGTAGGCCATGATGACAAATATTGCAGAACTATGGAGTTGATGAGAGAAAGGACATTAGATGAATATAGAGTGCAGGTAGAAATGATGACAGGGCAAGCCACACCATAGTTCAATCAGGTTCCAACTCCATACAACACTGTGCAAAAACCATATAACAACACACCACCGCATTATAATGCAACACAACCTCAATATAATACCGCGCAGTATAATCAAGCACCTCAGTGTAATGTGCTGAGAGGAGATTGAGCAGGCTACAGAGGGGGAGGACGAGCCAGAGGAGGTTTTGACCGAGGTAGAGGACTAGTGGTATGTCACAATTGTCAACAACCAGGACATTATGCAAGATAATGTCCACTACCACCAATGACTTGTATGTATTTTTTCACATCAGATCACGACACAGAAGAATGTCCAACATTATTGGTTAAGATATAGGAAAAAAGGAACCAGAACAATTAGAATGTTTAGTGGATTTCAGCTGAAGCAAGGGATGACGGATAGAACATCAACATAGTCACTCATGGAGGAGGAGAAATAAGAAATGACACAACCCGACAAGAACCAGAACAAAATCAATGGGTGAAGAAGAACACTGAACCGAAGAAGCAGTTCGACGCACAGAAGGAGAAGGAGATATTCAAACAAGCGAGACAAGAGTTTCAGAAGGAAGACATGTCGTCGACTTCAACTGCGCAACAAAATAAAGAAGCACCAGAATATGAGATGCCACCATTGTTGGATCATACTAACAAAATATAGTCCATAGGGACAAGTAAGTACAATCAAAGGCTTTTTACAATCATGTCTAAAGGTATTAAATGATCCATCATCTGTGAAAGTATTTCAAAACCTACTAGAAAAATGTAGCATAGAGGCAGAAGGAAAATTGGAACCAAAAATAGTCAATCACTTACATACAAGAAGAAGAACCAGTAAGGATTTTAGACTAAATGCCAACATAGGAGATTTCAACATGGGTGACATCATACTGGATTTGGGATATGAAGTTAATGTATTACCAAATAATACATGGAAATGCATGGGAGAGCCTACATTAAGATATTCACCTGTTTAATTGAAACTAGCAAACCAGCACAGATTCCTACCAATTCATAGACTGAATGGAGTGACAATAGATCTTGATGGAGTGCGCACTAAGGTGGATTTTGAAGTCATTGAAATAGTGGATGGTACAACAACTTACCCACCATTGCTTGGTCTGGATTGGGCGTTCAACAATCATGCCATAATTAACTTGAAGACAAGGAAAATGACATTTGAGTCAGGAGAGTACATGGTCATCGCTCCATTAGACCCATAAGAGGGAGAAAGGTTTGTAGAACCTACTTTCCTAGATTTAGAGGAAATCGGCCAGTTATATAGAACAACTGCACACGATGAAGATTACATTAACCCAACTGCAGATGGGGTACTCATTTGGCGAATCATTACTTCATGTGCAACAGATTCAGATACCAGGTTAGAAAACTGGTAGCAGAGGCTACATGAAGTCTCCACGAGGAGATGTTCAAGAATAAACCGCACAGTAAGATGGGTAGGTACAGAAATAAGGGAACCACCTAGTTTCCATGGAATCAATGATTTGGAAACATTATTGTCAGAGTATGAAGAAGAAGTTTTAGAGAATTAGAGACTGTTAGCACTTGATTTATCACTCAAGGCCACACCCATGAGATGGTGGGGAACGCAAAAGGAGACAATCACAGATTGGTACCAATGTAAATGGTTACTGCACATAAGATTCGACACAGAACAAAAAAAAAATGATCAGCGGAGGTATGATGGACAAGGAGCACCAACAAAACACTTAGAGAAGTGCAGAACGCAGTGGAGGATGACACCTCTAGAGGAATGGCCTCATCATTTTATACACACTTTAGAAGGCATACCAGGGAACTGGTATACAGACCAGGAATTGTGCAAAGGAACTACAACCTAGACGACATTACAACAGAATTTTACAATCACTTTCTCATTCGAGCATGAGAACCCCAACATAGATGCAACACTGAAATGGATTAGAGAAGTGATATTCATCGAAGAACCAGAAGTTGAGTTCATAACAGAAGAACAACAACGGAATAAACATACAGTCAAGGAACTATTGTCATGTTACCATGTGCAAGAGGAAGCACCAGAGAAATACAATCCACGCGATATTCAGATTGAAGAAGTAGAAGGTGAAAGAGAGGTGGAGGGGCCACCCATAGAATCAAAAGTTATTGCTGCACCGATCAGGGTAAAGAAAGTCAACATTGGGACAATGAAAAATCCAAAAATGGATAGCATTGGAGATTACTGGGATGAGCGAACTGTAAAAAGCATAACAGAGCTGATGCGCAAATACAATGACCTGTTTCCTACAAAATTCACAGAGATGAAGGGTATAGCCAGACATCTGGGGGAAATGAAGATACCACTCAGACCTGATGCGAGATCGATCAGACAACGACCATATAGATTGAACCCAATATATAAGCAGAAAGTCAAAGCTGAGATCAACAGAATGCTCAAATATGGAATCATTGAACTAGTTGAAGAATCGGAATGGATAATCTCAATGGTCGTTCAAGAAAAGAAATAGGGAGGAATAAGGATATGTGCTGTCTTGAGGAAATTGAACGACTCATTCCTACATGACCTGTTCCCTACATCGTTCACAGATGAAGTGTTAGAGAACGTAGGAGGACATGAAGCTTACTCATTCACTGATGAATTCTTAGCCTACCATTAGATTAAGATAGCACAGGAGGACCTCTACAAAACCACATTCACGACGGAATGGGGATCTTACCAGTACGTAATCATGTCATTTGGACTGAAGAATGCACCAAAAATATTTTCCAGAGTCGTCATTGCTGCATTCAAATAATTCATCCATCAGTTCCTAGAGGTATACCTGGATGATTGGATAGTCTAAAGTTTGTTGAAGGACCATGTATAAGTATTACACCTAATGTTAAAAATATGTAGACAGTGCCAAATATCACTGAACATAAAGAAATGCATATTCGGAACACCATTTGGGATACTATTGGGCCATATAGTATGAAAATAGGGTCTATTAGTAGATACTGCAAAGATTGCAATGATTGTTAACTTTCCAGCACCGAAGACAGTCCACTAGGTGAGAGAAATGTTGGGACACATAGGATACTACAGGAAATTCATCAAAGGGTACACGCAAATTACCGCACCGATGGAAAAGTTGCTAATAAAGGACACAAAGTTTCAGTGGAACGACGAGTGTCAACATGGTCTAGATACCTTGAAGGAAAAGATGGTCAACGCACCGATATTAGTATTTCCAGACTGGGAGAAGACATTTCACGTGCACGTAGATGCATCATATAAAACACTTGGAGCTATCTTGGCAAAGCCAGGAGCGGGAGACTTGGATCACCCGATATCATTCACGAGTAGAACGTTATCAGAATCAGAACAAAACTACAACATTACAGAGAGGGAATACCTAGCCATGGTCTACTCCCTGTAGAAATATGTTCACAGATCACTCAGCCCTGAAATACCTAGTCAAAAAGCCAGTGTTGGGGGGGATAATTTGTTGATGGTTACTGTTATTTCAAGAATTCAACTTTGAAGTAATAGTTAAGCCAGGAAAATTGAATGCATGACCTGACCACCTATCAAGTGTTAAGCCCTAATATTGGCTCATTACCCCATATTATATTAGTAATGTTATTTTATTTTAGTAATTGGGGCATATTTTATTTAGTAATTGGGGCATATTATATTAGTAATGTTATTTTATTTATGTCGGCTTTAGGCCATTAGTTGTAATTATACCTCCTAGTCTCATATATATACCAATGCGACATTTTCATTTTGAATCATCTTGTACTTGAACATTTAAGTGGTGTAAAAGGAGGTTGCCCCCTCGAATAGGCTTATTATCTGAAATTATCTCTTTTTCAATGCGTTGAGTACTTTTTCTGAGGTTTTTCTATGCTATATTGGTATTTGGTTCTTAACATATGGTATCAGAGCTCAAGGTCTTGGGGTTTCGCTGCTACATCTTAGACACCTTGGAATTGTCGCTATAACTTTTTTTCTACAATGTGTCAGATGAAACGAATTGGAGGATATTTAGTAGATAGATCAAGGTACGTTGGGTTCAAAATTCAGCTCCTGAGGCCTTATAATTTCGGAGATACAACCTGTACAAGATAGGGTTATGGAATCATCCTAAAATGAGTCATTGCAGAATTTTCGCTATAAAAACGTTTTCGTAATGTTTCAAACCCTAAAATTCAGAGGCTATTTACAGAAATTAGTAAGGTATCTGTGGTAAACATTTTAGCTTCTGGGTCATCTTAAATTTGTAGATACACCCTGTGTAAGATAGGGTATCTGACTAGTCCTATTGACTAGTCTCTTGAAGGTGTTCCAGGTAAAACAATTATAACTTCTTCCTAGAGTATCCAAATTGACTAGGACTAGTTTCATTGGATCATGGACACTCTGTAGTATTTCTGGTGCGAGTTTCAGAATTTTATATCAATTATTTTGTGTGAGGGACTCTATACAAGTGAGATCTCCTGGAAAGGACAAAAATCGACAAGTTGTGAGGAAGTTATTGTAAATTCCACTTGGCACATCCAATTTTGATCAGACCTGTGACATTGTAGAGAAGAAATATCAGAGAACTACATAAAAGAAAGTTTCATACCCAGAAGTGCTAAAACTTGGGAGATACAATAGAATAAATATTGTCTAGTAGAACCACCTCAAAATCAAGGTTCAAAAGTGATACTTGGCCAACATGCCACCAAAAAAGGGAACTTCTACACCAACTAAGCCTCCAGAAAATCCTACTTGGACTCTTGATGAAATTGAAGAAATGCGTAGGGACATAAATGAACTACAAAAGAAGATGGATTCAATGGAAGCTAAGTTCGATACTAAGATGGATTCAATGGAAGCTAAGTTGGATACTAAGATGGATGGTTTAAAAGGGGATATCATGGAAGTATTGAAAAAATTTGTAATAGAGAAGACACCTGAAAGTGACAATGCATCACATGAAATTCATGATGAGGACACAAGGAAGGTGAATCAAGAATGGAGAAACTCCAACTTTGGTTTGAAGACCAACCATGTTCCTAATATTGATATGAGGAAGTTTGATGGCAAGGACCCAATCACATGGATTCTTCAAATGGAGCAATTATTTGATCTCCATAATGTGCCACATACACAAAAGGTACTAATTGCTTCTTTATATTTAGAACCTAACCAATATGTATGGTATCGATGGATTTGTTCTCGCAAATCACTCGTCACTTGGACAATTTTCATGGAAGAAATGATAGCACACTATGAGGATACAAGGAGGAATACCTTCTTTATCCAATTGATAAATCTCAAGCAAAAAGGTTCAGTTACCGAGCAGATTAAGAACTTCCAAAGATTGAATATAAAGGTAACTGATATTCCAGATGAGCACTTGATTGATGTA
>ML796416.1:560409-575190 GCA_009831015.1 Picea engelmannii
ACAACAAGCAGATCAACATCGTAGTGAAAGAAGTTTTGAAGTAGGGGATTGGGTGTTTTTAAGACTACAACCATACAAACAGATGTCCCTCAAGCAAGCCAAGAAGGATAATAAATTATCACCAAAGTACTATGACCCTTATACGGTGTTTCAAAATATTGGTACTATGGAATACAAATTAGAGCTGCCTACATATTCACGAGTACACCCATTTTTCCATGTTTCATGCTTAAAGAAGGTTATAGGCGACAAGATCCTGATTCAAACTATATTGCTAGAACTTGACGCGGAAGGAAAAATCATATTGGAACCTGAAGCCATCACTGACACAAGAATTCACCAGCTAAGGAATAGATCCATTTCAGAGTATCTCATTAAATGGAGGAAACTACTTGCTGAAGATTCCACTTGGGAAGATGAGTATTTTATACAGAAGCATTCAGAGTTACTCAAGCGTTGCGGAAAACACTTGTCTCAAGGGGAGGGGCATGTTAAGCCCTAATATTGGCTCATTACCCCTTAATTGGGGCATATTATATTAGTAATGTTATTTTATTTATGTCGGCTTTAGGCCATTAGTTGTAATTATACCACCTAGTCTCATATATATACCAATGAGACATTTTCATTTTGAATCATCTTGTACTTGAACATTTAAGTGGGGTAAAAGGAGGTTTCCCCCTCGAAGAGGCTTATTATCTTAAATTATCTCTTTTTCAAGGTGTTGAGTACTTTTTCTAAGGTTTTTCTATGCTATATTGGTATTTGGTTCTTAACATCAAGGGTCACAAATGGAGAAGAACTGACGAACCTACAAGACAACTTTCTGGATGCACAGTTATTATTAGTCCATATTTCTTATGAACATTTCATAGATATCATTCAGTACTTGAGCACAGGTACTGCGTCGCAAGAATACAACACCGCACAGAAGAAAAACTTGGTAGTCCGTGCAATAGACTATCAACTGATTGTAGGACACTTATACAAAATGGGCGCAGATAGCATATTGCGAAGATATGTGTTAGAACACAAAAGACCACAATTTTTAGCAGAAGCCCGTGAGGGAATAGTAGGAGGGTACGATGCAGGCAAAGCTACCATGCATAAGGTATTTCACGCAGGACTTTGGTGGCCAATGATTCACAGATACTTGAAGGAGTACTGTCAAAGATGCGATGTCTTTCAAAGGGTAGGAAAACCCAGCAGAAGGGATGAAATTACATTACGACCACAAGTAACATTACAGGCATTCAAAAAGTGGGAAATAGATTTTGTGGGACCAATCAAACCACTAGCAAAAAGAACAGGAGCTAGGTACATCATTACCGCGACGAAGTAACTAACAATATGGGCGGAAGAAACACCAGTGAAAGATTGCAGTGCAAAAACAACAATGCACTTTTTATTTGAACAAGTTATCACTATATTTGTTTTCCCAAGAGTTTTGATGAGCGACCAAGGTACGCACTTCATAAACAACAACATCAATGCAATGATTGAAGAATTTGAAGTCCATCACCAGAAGAGCACATCGTATCATCCACAGAAAAATGTGATCTGAATTTATGAGCATAACGAAATGACTACAAATTATTAATAGGTGCTTAACACAAAATAACAGAGATACAGTAGAACCGGTTTTCTATTCAATAAGGAAATAAGTTGAAACTGTAAAATGCAGTGGAAACAAGCTTGCTGGAATGGTGGCGTCTTATCTCTAAGAGGAGATGTGATAGCTACGCTCATTCGTAAGAAGATGATTACAATTAGGATCTGAAGGAATTTTTACAATAAATAGGAATGCCAAAAACCCTATACATCCAAAAACCTAACCCTAGGAGATGAAGCGCCAAAATTCATGTGGGCCCCGTTTGGGTAAGTTAGTACATTAACTTCCCGGGGTCGTAACTTTTGCATACGATCTTCATTTTAGGCGTATGATAGCCTGTTGGAAAGGTTTCATCGAGGATATTAATTTTGGGGCCTCAATCATTCTATCGCCTATCATTGAGTTGGGATGAACCCGAAAAACTTTCATTTAGGCCCTCAAAATGGCCTCGAAAGTTAAAACTGCTAAAAATAGTAAATTGACAAAATTGCCAGAAAACTGTTTTGAGCTAGTTGGAGAAGGTGGGTGGCCACCGATATCCACCTGGATCAATCCTCCCTTCTTAGGAATAAATTTTCTCCATTTCATTGAGTTCCCCCATCATATGAGGAAATTTCTGTTGAATTTGGCCCCGGGTGATCCACTTGCCTTGGTGCAAGAGCTGCCCTGCTTTGACGACTCGATAAAGTTGGATCCTTTGTTGTCGAGTGCCCTTGATCTGTTTGTCCACAATATGATCATTGGATTCTTGTTGTATGCAGTAGGGTTTGATCTTTGTTGGTGTCAGCTTCTCTGCTATGTTCGAGGTGTCCAATAATGGTGGGAAATAAGGCCGAAGGAGATCCACGTTGAACACTGGGTGCAGGCCAAGGAAAGGAGGAATGTTGAGCTCAAAAGAATTATATCCCATGGCTTTGGTGATGGTGTATGGCCCATAATGGAGTGGGTGAAGCTTCTGATGGGGTCCTGTAAGGCATTCTTTCTCCAAGTGTAGACAAACTTTGTCACCCACCTGAAGCTTATGTGGCACCCAATGTTGATCATGGCACTACTTGTACTTATCATTGGACTTCTATAGGATATCCTGAACCTGTTGGTGGATGTGATGGATCCGCTCAATGAAATGGGTGGCTTTTTCAGCTTTAGTTGGAGTGGGAGATGAGTCAGTCGAGGTGACCGCAAGGGGAAGTGCAACATCTATGGGACCCAATGGTTGGAATCCCAACCCCACTTGAAAGGGGTTGTGGCCAGTTGAGCTATGCAGGGCTCAGTTGTAGCTATGTTGGACATAGGGAAAGCTCTCATCCCATGTGCGAGGGTGCTTTGAATTATGCATGTGAAGGATATGCACAATCATTCGATTTACGACCTCGCTTTGGCCATCTATCTTAGGGTGGAAGGTTGTGGATTTGGTTAGCTTGGTGTCCAGCAGTGACCAGAGGCTTGACCAGAATGTGATGAGAAATCAACTGTCCCGATATGAGACAATGGTTTGTGGGATTCCAAAATGTACCCAAACTCATTCAAAGAATATCTTGGCAGTGGCCTCTGCTGTGATGTTCTTCTTGTAGGAAACCAGAATCGCCATCTTAGAAAAGCGATCAACAACCAAAAAGACACAGTCATTTCCCTGCTTGGTGGACGGGAGGCCAGACATGTATACCATTGAGATGGATTCCCATGTCCTGTCAGGAATAGGAAGAGGGGTGTATAGGCCCTGTTTCTTAGTGGTCGGTTTGGCAATAGTGTAAGTAGTGTAGGACCTGATATACTTGCTGACCTCTTGTCGAAGTTTCGGCCAGTAGAAATTTTTCTGTAGCATTGCCACTGTCTTTACCATGCCAAAGTGTCTGGCCATCCGACTGTAGTGGGCTTCCCAAATCAGCTTCGATGGATCGCTTGATAGAACACAGATATGGCCCAACCGACACATCAACCCATCCTGAAGATGGAAATTATTGACAACTGTGTTTGCACCCAACATTTGGTAGGTGGTGGCAAAGTATGAATTTGCCTCATAGAGTGGGGGTCATCCAGAGGTCTCACGACCACAAGATTCTAGCACCGTGGTGAGTGCCACGACTGGCAGTCTACTGAGGAAATAAACGATGCGATTGGTGCTTCCTATCTTATACTTGAGGTGGAATTGCTACAATTATGTGGACCACTTTTGATCACGATCATTCTATAATTTTCCTTGTGTATGCATGAACTGCAGTGGCTTATGATCGGTGTGGATGACTGTCTCCTTCCCAAAAATATAATGTCTCCACCGGCTGCAGGCTTGCACAATGGAGTACATTTCTTTGTCGTAAGTAGGGTAATTACAGACAACATTTGATAGTGTCTCACTATGATAGGCCATAGGGTGGTCATGCTGAGTGAGAACAACACCCACCACATAGTTTGAAGCATCTGCCTCGATCTCAAAGGGTTGTTGTAGGTCTGGTAGTGAAAGTACTGGGGCTGAGCACAAGCATTGCTTCAAATCATCGAGCACTTGTTTTTGGGACCGACCCCACACAAATTTCACCTTACCACCACCCCTAGATATTTGGCTAAGGGCCCATGCAATATTGGAGAATCCCAATACAAACCTGCGGTAGAAATTGGTAAGGCCCAAGAAGCTCCGAAGCTCAGTGAATGTGGTTGGGGATGGCCAGTCACGGATGACTTGGATCTTGGTTGGTTCCACATGTATGCCATGCTGATCAATGATGTAGCCTAGGTAATGGACCCTGTCCATGCCGAAGGAGAATTTTTCCAAGTTATCATATAGCTTGTGTTGCCGTAGGGTGTGTAGAACCTCCTGAATATGTTGCAGGTGTTCGGCCCAAGTCTTGTTGTAAATGTGAATGTCATCTAGATACACCATTAAAAAATTATTGGTAAATGGTCACAGGATATTGTCCATCATCCTCATGAAAGTGGCTGGAGCATTTGTCAAACCAAAGGGCATGACCAACCATTCAAAAAGGCCTTCCTTTCACTTGAAGGCGGTTTTCCATACATCTGTCTGTTCTATCGGGACTTGGTGGTAGCCAGACTTCAGATCAATCTTACTGAAGTATTTGGCCCCCATGAGTTGATCAAGGAGGTCGTCGATTTGGGGAATCAGGTATCGATTTCTAACTATGATTTTATTCAGAGCTTGGTAATCAATGCAGAGTCACCAGGTTCCATATTTCTTCTATACCAACAAGATTGGGCTCTCGCACGGTGATGAGATGGGATGGATGTGCCCCTTGTGGAGCAGATCTTGGATCTGTCACTTGATCTCCTCATTTTATACCAGAGAGAGGCGATAGACTAGCCCATTGAGCAGTGGTGCACTGGGGGTTAGATCGATGGGGTGCTTGACCTGGCAGTGCAAAGGTGCCCCAGTCTGAGTATTCTTCCAAAACCTTATCTACTTTCTTTTGTTGTGTGGAGAGTTCGGCCGTAGAGACCCTGGATGTGGCTGTAGTCTTTTGCTTATTCTGAGAGTGAATCATGAAGAAGACAAAATTCCCTGTATGAGAGATGACCTTCCTTCATTTCTTAGCAGAGATCAAGGAAATAACACTAGGTGGGACTGACTCAGGTATCCTGTACAATTTCCTGTTCAAAGTAATAATAACACTACGAGGCCTAGAATCATATAAAGCATGACATTTCCATAAATAAGGTTGGCCCAAAAGAACATCACAAACTTTGAGAGGATAAACTTCACACAATACATCATCTTTGAAGGGCTTGATGTCGTACGATAGTCGACACTGTTGGTTGACGCGAAGATCACTTCCTTGGCGGAGCCATCCAATGGTGTAGGGTTGTGGGTGCGGAGTTGTTGGCAGGGCCAACCGCTTGATGACCTCTGCTGATATGAGGTTCTTTTGGCTACCGCTATCAATGATGAAGTGTAGTGGGGTGCCTTTTACCCACATCTATGAATGGAAGAGGTGTTCTCCTTCTTCTGGCTTGTCTACTTCACCATGCTGGAGCTTGGTGGTAGCAACGGTGGCACTGGGTTTCGTGTCAATGATCTGTATTCCCCTTTATGGTTCTGGCTTAGAGTCAAAACCTGCATCTGATTCAGAGGCTTTCACTTCATCCACCAGTGATCGCTTTGAGCGACAGTCAACAACGTTATGCCAAGGACTCTTGTGGAATTCACACCACTTCCCCATATCTTTCTTTGTCTTTTCAGTGTCCGTCTTTGCTTGTGGCTTGGAATGGTTGTTCTAATACTATCCATATTTTATTTGTCCTTTGTTCTATGGGTTGGGGCCACCCTTTACTGGTTTTTTTTGTGAGGGGTTCCTAGGCCCAAATTGCAGCGTCTTTTGTTTGAGCTTTTGCTCAATTTTGACGGCATATCGGTAGGCCGCACCCAAAGATGAGATGTATAGAAATTCCATTTCGGTATGGATGTATCTATGCAGAGCGTTGCGATAATTGAGCACCAGATATCACTCTAAATATTTGATACCCAACTTGGTGCACAAGGTATGGAAGATATTTGTGAAATCTGACACTACTTGGTCTCTTTTTTGCCACAGTGTGGTCCATTTGGTATACCAGTCATCATAACTTATAATAGGGTAGTATTGTTCCTTAATAGAATACCTGAAGGATTCTCAAGTGTCTGTGACTGTAAATAATGAGGGTTCCTCTATTTCCTTTTTCTCACAGAAAGTTTCCCACCAATCTTTGACATGGGGAACGACTTTGAGGAGAGAAAAAGTAATATTTTCTTTATTCGAAAATTTATGGAAAGAAAAATACCCTTCTAGTATCAACCACTTGTCTACAACATCTATGTCTATCTGACCTTCAAATATCAGAATATCGAAGTTTATTTGTACCTTGAAGGGGGCGGTGCTTCCGCTCGAAGAAGATGCGTCGCCTATTGGTAGCCGCTGAAGGATTTGTGCAAAACTATCTATCATCTCGTTCATTTGTTGTGTGAGGACTTCCTCAATGAACAGCTTGAAAGGATCTCATGTCCTGTCATATTTTTTTTCTCCTTCCATAAGAGGTCTCTTGGGCATGCGATAGATTTTGTCCTCAAGAGAAACAAGCTAGAGACCCAACTCTTTATACTCCGACCTCATTGGGGACATGCATTAAGACAACAAGGAGAAGACCGCTCTAATACCACTGATCTGTATTTTATGAGCAGAATGAAATGACTACAGATTATTAATAGGTGCTTAACACAAAATAACAGAGATATAGTAGAACTACTTTTCTATTCAATAAGGAAATAAGCTAAAACTGTAAAATGTAGTGGAAACAAGCTTGCTGGAATGGTGGCGGATTATCTCTGAGAAGAGATGTGACGGTTGCGCTCATTTGCAAGAAGATGATTAAAATTAGCCTCTGAAGGAATTTTTATAGTAAACAGGAATGAAAAAAACCCTAGACATCCAAAAACCTGACCCTAGGAGATGAAGCGCCAAAAGTCATGTGGGCCCTGTCTTGGTAAGTTAGTACATTAAATTCTCGGGGTCGTAACTTTTGCATACGATCTCCGTTTTAGGTGTATGATAGCTCGTTGGAAAGGTATTGTTGAGGGGATTCCTTTTGGGTCCTCAATATTTCCATATGAAATCATTGAGCTGGGACGAACCCGAAAATCCTTCATTTAGGCCCTCAAAATGGCCCTAGAAGTTAAAACTGCTAAAAATAGTAAATTGCCAAAATTGCCAGAAAACTATTTTGAGCCAGTTGGAGAAGGTGGGTGGCCACCGATATCCACCTGGATCAAAATTTCATAATGGAATCATTTAACAAAATATTGGATAAATCGCTGACAAAGATCTGTAACGTCAACATAGATGATTGGGACCTTAAAGTACCAGCATTATTATGAGCATACAGGACTACATGCAAAAAGCTGACATGGCACACGCCATTTAGACTGGTCTATAACCAAGAAGCAGTAGTGTCATTGGAATCACTAGTACCAATATTGTGCGTAGCAGCGATCACACAAATGAAAGAAAGAGGCGCAGTACAGGAGCGACTAAATCAGTTGCTGACTATGGAGGAAGACTGGATCTTAGCAGGATTCCACCAGCAAGTTCAGAAAGAAAGAGACAAAGATTGGAATGATAGACACATTAATAAGAAGAGATTCCAGGAAGGAGATCTAGTATTTATGTATGACATTAAATCGCTTCAGCACCTACGAAAGATGAAAATGCATTGGCTTGGACCATATGAAGTAAAATCTATCACAGATGGAGGAGTTGTACAGTTAATGGGGTTATCTAGTGAAGAACCTAGAAGGATGATCAATGGGAGCCGACTGAAATTGTACAACGATAGTCGACCACCCACCTCGCCATAAAAATAAAATAAAAAAACCAGCAGAATGATAGTGCGCCAAAAGAAGAAAGGGCAAACAGAACTACACTGCCATCAGTAAAGGAGAAAAGGAACCAGGAAGAAACATCATAGCTGTAGGAGATAGAGAAGAATTTCAACACAACAACTGACTTGTTTGATAAAGAAATGCAACTTTGGACCAAGTTAGAGGAGGATCAACAGGTCCACAAATGGGACATGGAAGAAGAAAGGATCAACGCAGTGATCCAAGAACTCAAACAGAAGCAGAAGACAATGCCAATCCCAGAATGCATCAAGGGGGTGCAAGAGATGAAGAAGCTGCAGGTAGAACTCACCACTGCATAATCGTAGAAACAAGAGTGTTAGGCTCAAATGGAACCATTGTAGGAGCAGGTAGTAGAAGTATTGGCGTAAGAAGAGGAAGTGAAATCACAGATAGCACATACTTAGGAAGAATGTGCTGGATTGATCAACGACGAAGTTGTAGTCCAAGTAATGGACAAAATCAAGGAGAAGACTGCGCAGGCGAAGACACAGGCAACATAACTCAACAAAAGGTTCCAGGCGATCACCAAGGAGATCGAGGAAACTCAGAAGGATTAAGTGGCTCGGGACGAGCCACATGTCAGTGTTGGGGGCTTCTTGGCAGTAGGTCAAGATGGAAAGAGAGACATTTTTGGGAAAGAAGGCATGCAGGAGGAAAGGGACAGCGGGAAGGAAGAAAAACATGCATGCATAAGGAAAGTGCCAGCTGGAAGGGAGAACAACACGCACGCATGCATGGAATACCTAACAACGTTAGGCTTAGGGTTTTGGGTGATGTATTGTAATGGCTTAAGAGCCAGTAATGTATAAATATAGAAACTTAGATATCATAGAGGGGTTCAGATCTAGAGGAGTTTTGAGTTGTAACACTGTGATATTTCGATGTATGAGTACTTTTTGTAAGTTGTTGAGTCGAGGAAGACAAAAAAGGGTATATCTTGAGGGTTATATCATAGGTTGAGGAGCCTAGTGTGATCTAGTCTGCCTCATATAGATCTTACCCGATGGGGAAGAGTTGTAAGCGTGCGACGTTGTTGATGATGAATTACGATAATAAAAGAGGCAAGAGCCAAATCTTTGTGGACATAGCCTAGGAGGGGGTGAGCCACGGTAATATCGAAGTTATGTGATTGAATGCATGTGTGCTTATATTGCATTACAGTAGATATTTCTTTACTATATGAATGGATGAATAAACTTGTTGTGTTACTAAGTAAATGAGTGTTATATTTCCGGTTAAATGAGTAAATGATCGAATATTTTATTCACAGTAATGTTAATGGTTCAGTATATTTCTCTCATAGCTCACACTCAATCATAGGTTGTAAACACCTAAGTCTTATATCCACCCATTAAATATATCTTGGGTGAGATTGCGCAGCGCATCCTGTGTGTTGTGTTTCCTTCTGGTTTACTAGAAGGGCCAATAGTTTTAGAGGCTTTTTTGGAAAATTGAATGACATGAACCCTAGGTCAATGAGAAGCTCAGATTAGAATAGAAGAATAGTAACCAACACATGGTTTTATTCCAAAATTCATCTTTGTTGGCCTCTTCATTTCCATAGCTCGTAGGGATTTTTTTTCAATGTTGTTTCTGAGCATTACTCTGTTTTGAATGTGAATGTTGTATCCACTGCATGTGTCCTAAAAATATTTGTCAATTTGGAATCCATTATCATTATTCAATCCATTTCCTGTACTTTCTTGTTGTTTCTTTCAACAACTCCATACTACTGAGGTTTCCTAGAAATGGATAATTTCCTTTTTATTCCATGCATGTTGCAATAGTCCATAAATTTCTTTGACTTGAACTCTCCTCCATTATTAGATCTCAAACATTTGATTTTCGAATCTATTTCATTTTCAACCATTTCCTTTGTCTCTGAACCACTCTATGAACCAATATATGAATCCATTCTCTCGTCCACAGTCACATATCTGTCCAAACCTATTAAGTGTTATTACGAATCCATCTCTATCCATATTGTACAAGACTCTACTGTTAACTATCCATAATGATGACCCATTTATCACTTTACTATCATGAAGTCTTCACTACTACAACTGATTTTACTTCTTCTAACTGACTGCTCTGGATCTGTCTACTCAAACTCTGCAAGCTGCTCGAAGGATGGTTCTTTGGTCTATCATAGCTATCGCATAGAATCCCCCTGTCTAATATTCATGGTACCTCAGAGTCTCTAAGCTGGATGGATGAGAACAATTCCCTCTCTGATGTGTAGTCATCATCATCTTCATTGGTAGATTCATCATCTCTTTGAGCTCTGACTTCTTTCTTTCTGTCTGTGGATTCATCTTTCACTACAATGCCTGAAAGTACAATCTCTTGAACCTGTTCCTTATTTACCCGTCCTTATTTTCTTTCAATTATTTCCCAAACCTTTCTTTATCTAACATCTTTTTTTTTCTCTATAGAATTTTCTTCATCTCGTTTTATGGCCAACCTTGCGATATCTGGGACCTGTTCTTTGTGTTTTATTATCCATACTTTCTTATATCTGATATCAGTGTTTTCTTTCATGGAAGTATCAATCATGCTTATACAATCACTAGATATGTGTCCATATTTATGACATTTGTAACATTCAATGTTACGTGGGACCACACAGACATTTCTTTCTTGAACATTTTTATAATCCCTGCAATTTGCAACCTTATGAGCAAAATTAGTAAAATAAAAATAGTGACCATAAAATAAATTTGCATACCTGGGAGTGAATGATCTTCTTTGTGGTGTATTCCTTCTAAAATTATACCTTGACTGATCATTATCATGATTGAATCTTCTTTGTGGCATGAACATGGATGGTGTTCTTGAATATGTATCTTCAATAGTTTTCTTAGATTCTGGTTGGCCATGATTCCTCCCTTTGAGTAGTTGTGCATAACTCCTTCTATTTTCTTCATTCTTCTTTTCTAGTAACCTAGAGTGATTCTCTTCATTCTCTATAACTGATGTGGATGTTTCTGTCTCTTAAATGTTCTTGTTGAGCTTGACGATTTTACTTCTCAATGTGACAACTTCTTCTTCAATATTCTCAGCCTCTTCTTCTTTATTCATTATCCGAGACTTCATGACTTCTTCTGTTCTTTTCACTTCTTCAAGCTAAATTTTTAATGTGATTATTTCTTCTTCAAGTCCTTTCTCTTCTTGACCAAACTCTGCCTCAAGATGGTTTAGGTCGTTAATTCTTTCCTTAAGATGATCTGTCAATATCTTCTCTCTCATTTATGCTTATTCCTTCTGTGATGTTATGTTGGTTTCCAAATACTTCTTTGATATTCAAGATTCTCTTCAATATTTATGGATTCTTCTGGTTGAGTTCTTAAGTTCTCGATGACCTGTTGGGCTTCTTAAAAAATGTGAACACTTTCCTTTTGTTTCATCAATTCTTTCTTGAGTAACTTATTTTCTTCTCTTAATTCATCTAAAGCACTAATCAATTCTGCTTCATAATTGTCTTGCTTTTCAATTAATTTTTTCGTCTCGTCTCCTTCATGGCATTCTATTTCAAGATGTCTGTGTTTTTGACAATCAAAGAAAAACAACATACCTCTGGTGGTTATGTACTCTTCATCTTCTGAATCTGTTTGACATGGTGAACATAATTCTTATTGGTCTGTATCTCCATCTTCTTTGGCATTTTCTGAATCTGTGATGGGTGAAGAATATATGTCATGTAACTTATCCCAAATTTCTTTGGTTGATGAACATTTACCAACCTTTTCTGTTACCGGATTAGGTAATCCTTACTAGATGAAATCCATTGCTATTTTGTTATTCTTCTTCAATTCCTTTTTGGCTACAGTCTTTGCCCTTTTTGAATTATCATATCCTGTAACAACTGATAGCCAAATATAATGTCCTTGTGCTTGTAAAAATACTTTTGTCCTTCTACTCCACATATCATACTTTAAACCCTTCTGACCATTAAATATTGGTACTCCATTCTCAGAATAATCCATGATCTCATTCCAGTGGTTAAATAGTTTCCTGAAGGAACCTGCTCTGATACCAATTGTTGGATTACTGAGAGGGGGGTGAATTAGTAATAGAGCAATTCAATCCTTTTTAACCACAAAATGCAAGTGTTATATCAATGTAGCATTATCATCCAATAGTTTCATAGTAAATAAAAAATGAAAAAATGAACAATCATACACACACACACACACACACACACACACACACAGTACACTAGTGTTTTTACATGGAAAGCCAAAGCGGGAGAAAACCACATAATTCTTTTTCTTATATGTCTTTAAGAATACATTCATTGGAAGCATCAACTTCCTTTGTTTTCCAGCTACAACTGGAAGGAGGCTCCAACCCCTTAGTTTCTCAGGCTACAACCCAAGGGAAGCTCCAAATCCCTAATTCTCTAGTTACAACCAAAAGGAGGCTACAACCCCCTATGTTCTTCGGCTACAACTAGAAGGTGGCTACAACCACCTGTCCTTGCCTCGTCCAATCGCCCTGTCGTATAAGTAAAATGATGGATCCACTGTCACACTATCACTGTGAGATATACTGTTGTAAACCTGTACCAATCAAACTGTAATCAACCTACACCATAAACAAGTGCATCAACCATGCACCAACCTATACCAAACAACCTGTAATAAGATTGTACCATAAACAAGTGCATCAACCATGCACAAACTTGTACCTCAACATGTAATCAACCTGTACCATAAACAAGTGCATCAACCATGCACCAACCTGTACCTAAACCTGTACCATCAATGAGTGCATCAACCATGCACCAAATATGTACCAATATTGCATCAAATACACATAAACTATGGCTCATCAATATGTACCAACATCATCAACTATACACCTCATGTATGTGCCAACTCATCAACTACTTGTCTCAACCATGTACCCAAACGTAGAAACTGAATATGTCACTGGGAAACTTGTCACTGTATACTCATCATTCAATTTGATCTGATCACATATACCTTAAACACTATACCACAAGTATGTACCTCAAACCATGTGCTAGAACATCACTGTTATACAACTTCTATCTGCACCAATAACTTCAACAACATAACTCAACCAAAATCCCTCAAACATGAACCGATACTAAACTTCAGTAGATGTGCCTCAGATCAACTCTACAACAAGCCATAAACTCCCAAGAGGGAATCCAACATATTTAAAAGGAAACCCTCAATTTGATTCATAAATTCAACACTACACATATGAGAACCATAGCTTGTTTTCTTCTTGTAGCGTTAGATGTTGTCGCAGTTTTGCTGCCACGAATCCACTGTTGCGATTTTTCTACCGCACTTTTTCTACTGCGGTTTTTCTGTCGCACTTTTACTGCTGCGATTTTTCTACCGCACTTTTTCTTATGCAGTTTTCCTGCCGCATTTTTTCTGTTGCAATTTTTAAGCCGCACTTTTTCTACTGTAGTTTTCCTGCCACACTTTTTCTTCCACAGTTTTCTTGTCGCACTTTTTCTGCTATAGTTTTCCTATTGCAATTTTCCTGCTGCACTTTTCTCTATCAATAATACTTGTGCAAATAACCTTTCACAAAAATAGATATTCAATTATATTCAAGTGTGATTTGAATGAGAGACCCTTGCCTCTTATTTATACTTTTATGTAGCTTCCTCAAGGGGTTACCTTCTAACCATCTTAACCCACTTTCCTTATTTTAGGCTTAACTCACTTATAACCACTTGTCCACTTAACTTAACCACTTTCCATAATTAGTAAGTTCTCCATTAACTTTATTATTTAAAGAATTTCTTTTGCATTCTCTTTCACTTATATTACACTCATCACTTCATTTTATTATTTAAATGTTGAGGAAGATTGACTCAGTGTTCCCCGGCAACGGCGCCAAAATGTTATCGCTCAGTTTGTAGTTTAAGTCAAGTAGCTGAAGGGTAAGGGTCAAACTGGTGTAACAGGAGCTTCCCCACCCACTGTCACCTCAATGGGGGGATCTTTCTATTTAGGGTGGCTAAGCCCAAGGGAGACATCCCTGGAAATCTGGTTTTTTGAAAGGAAAAGGCTCAAAGGATTAAGGCTAGCTTCCCCTTCACAGATTACCGCCAAGAAGATAGTCAAATGAAGAAAAATCACAGAAGAGGTACCTTCTTGCGAGACAAAACAATAATGATACTAGTACATGCAACAGTGGTTAATACTTCATTAATCAATGAATATCAATATTTAAGGTACATGAGCATAATCAACAATAAATATTGACGAAGTCAATGTGTGCAATAATGACAATGGCATATAATATTACTTGTCAATAAACACTGGAATAACATGAAGATAATCAATCCTTGAATTAAATCAATGTATTAAACATTATTAATTGCTCATATACAAAGGTAGCTGCGTCAACATCCTAGGAATGACGTCAGGCTTCTTCTAGGGTTAGTATGATAGACAGGAAAGTCAACGTTTTACAATTTAACCAATGAAAATCACCAATATATCAGTGTCTATCACTAGATGACCAAGCCACAATATTTTCTATCAACTAAGAGCTCAATAAAGGCATGACGTCATCATCAATTGCTAGGTTAGTAGACGTTAGGGTTAGTTAGGATTTCAAATTTGAGAGTTTTGAAAGATTGTTTTTTTCACAACAAGCTCAACGTTGGAGAGAAAAACCAGTGCCTTAGGGTATTATGGAGTCAAAAGTAAGGGCAAGATCTCAGGAGGATCAAAATCTAAAGACTAGAGAGTTAGGTTCTATGGTGCTGCAATGGTAGGGCCCTAGAATC
>ML796416.1:575240-610966 GCA_009831015.1 Picea engelmannii
GATCTCAGGAGGATCAAAATCTAAAGACTAGAGAGTTAGGTTCTATGGTGCTGCAATGGTAGGGCCCTAGAATCAAAACCCTAAGGGAAGGAGGCTCATTCCGGTGTTGCTTAAGCAAGGCCTCATGCTCCTTCCTCTTTATTTAAATATTCTTGGCAAAACGGCTAGCTTTAAAACACAAGTCTAAGGGAGAAAAGTGTTGCGGGAGCAAGGCTCTTCAAACCCTAGAAGGTTAAAACCCTAGGTGTAGAATCAACTAGGCCTAGGACGTCTCCTCTCTTCAACTTATATTTAAATACTAACTCAGAAAAAGGATGATTAGTGTAGCAACGGCTAGGCTATGTCTTCCTTAATCAATGGCTAAAACAAGTTTCTCTAGCATGGGGACATATAGCAAGGACCTACTTGTGTGCTTGCCACCTAGGGTTTCAAGATTAAGCAATATAATAGCAATATAATAATAAATGAAAGAGATTTAACCTACAACCATTCATTTAAGAAGTTTTGCATGAGAAATTCACTTACAAATCATGAAGAATGCTCATCAAACCCTAGTTGTAAACCTTCCAATGAAAGAAACACCATAATATGCCAAGAAAATCCTCCAAACAAGAGTTGAGCCTCACTTCCAAGAGCCAAAATACCAAGACAAAGACTAAAAGTATATCTCTCACAAGAGAGTGAGTTATGTTATCTTTAAAGTGAGGTCCAACGTCCTCTATTTATACCAATCTATGACCCTTTAATTAAATTTTAGGTCATTAAAACAACCGACAAGGATGACAATAAGATTTACATTGTTTTTGCATTAATTGTCATAAAAATGTCATAAAATGAGCTAAAAGGGGGACGTCAATCCCTTCTAAGGGAGACGTTGGCCCTTTTTGGGCAAGCACAACATCCAGAAAACTAAACGTTGGCCCTTCTAGGGCTCCTCCAAGCTGCCAGACGTGCCAAATGACCTCAGCACCCTGCCACATGCTCCAGACAACGTCCATCTCTCTCAGGTGATGTCCTGTCCATCATAATCAAACGTTCCATCTGCAGTGGGTGATCCCCCCTAGGCCGGGCTCTACCAAAGTGTCTTGGGTGGAACGTCCTTCTTTCTTCTCGTGCAATGGCTCATCACAATGTTTTCATGTCTCTGCCATCCCAACAACCATCTAATGGGATCTTCAGCCCCATGGAGGTCTGAGCTAATCATATCCCCATGTGTACCGATCCACTGGTACCTGTCTGTCGGGTATGGTCCTGCACATCAAAAACTACACCCTCCATGGGCTCATCAGTCGTCGGGATCATAGCAATGTTAATCATATTTCATCTTTAAATTTATCAAATACATGCATAAAATCCCTAGCATATCCTCTAAGAGCTCAAAGACATTACACATATCTACCATACAAAGTTGAAGAAACAAATAGAATAACCTATTGGGCTAATATCCACAAGAAGAGGAAAGTTTCCACAGAGGATCATTCAAGCCATGTTCATGAAGTGATATGGTCTAGGGATGTCCAGTCATAGTAAGACCAGGGGTAGGTGGTGTCTGTGGGTGCCTTTGTAGGAGGTGAGTTGTACCCATCATGGATGCACTTTTTCCAAGCCCCTTTATTGCCTTTATTTTTATTTATTGCTTTTCTTTCTTTTTACTTCAAGGTCTGACCAGAGGACACTGCCTTGGCGTGGTGACCAGAGCTGACAGTGTTACCCACTGGTATTTTTGTAGAAATGATAAGGCTGGCTCATGATGAGACCCCCTTTCCCTTGTCCATGCAACCAAAGGTCACTTCTCTGGCGTGGTGACCAGATGATGGCAATGTCATACTGCTAGATACCTATGAACATAATGGGCTGGCTCGTGATGAGAGCTCCCATCCTCTTGGTTAGGTATTGTTTTATTATTTTTCTTAGGGTCCCTTTTGTTTCTTATCGAGAGGCCTTTTATTGCCTTCTCGAGGATCCCTAGGCGAAGCATCTCTAGGTTTCATTTCCTATGGCTTTTACCTCTTACCAGCTGCTTTTACCCCCTGGGCCTTTAGCCCCTTCTTCCCACAGGACAAAGTGTAACCCTCAAAAGGTCATCCTAATGTCCGGACTAGGGGAGTGGGATGGATGAATGGAGATAAGATGTAAAATGATAAAATGGTGGGAGAAAACGATGGCTCTACAAATCCCCCTAGTGGCTAACCAAAACCCATGAATAGAAACTTGCTAGGTCACCCCATAAATCCCCCAACAATGGTCAAGTGGATTAGTGTAAGATCCAAGCAGTCATCAGAAATGTAAGGAACCTGATGCATATATAAGAAGGTTATAACGATCAAACATGACACATACCATGATACCTTGGACCAATTGCCTCATGGATCAAGAGTCCTATCTGATGCAAGTCCAAGACGATGGTGATGGAAGCTGTTGCTGCTAACAGGACAAGTCGGGCAAAGAAGAAGAAGGATGGGCCCTCCAGGGCCATGCTCAGGTCAATCGTGCTCTCGGTCTTCATGTCTAGGACCTATGGGCCTCGAGACATGATCTCCTATTTATCCCTAGAGATCGGGGATAACATGGACATCATGGATATAATGATATTTTTGGATATGATCATGTTATAGTTTGCTGATATTTAAATATTTGATTATAAATATGAGAATGGGAGTTACAAGGAGGATGTTTGAATCAAATGATTGTCATTTTATATTTCACATATGATTATTATTAAAAGGGCTCTGAAGGCATTTTTACAATAAACAAGAATGCCAAAAACCCTAGACATGTAAAAACCTAACCCTCGGAGATGAAGCACCAAAAGTCATGTGGGCCTCGTTTGCGTAAGTTAGTACATTAACTTCTCGGGGTCGTAACTTTTTCATACGATATCCGTTTTAGGCGTATGATAGCCCATTGGAAAGGTATCATAAAGGAGATTAATTGTGGGGCCTCAATCATGCCATCAGCTAAAATTGAGTTGGGATGAACCCAAAAAACCTTCATTCAGGACCTCAAAATGGTCCTGGAAGTTAAAATTGCTAAAAATAGTAAATTGCCAAAATTGCCATAAAATTGTTTTGAGCTAGTTGGAGAAGGTGGGTGGCCACGGATATCCACCTAGATCAATCATCCCTCCTTAGGAAGAAATGGTCTCCATTGCATTGAGTTCCCCCATGAGATGAGGAAATTTATGTTGAATTTGGTCCAGGGTGAGCCACTTGCCTTGGTGCAGGAGATGCCTTGCTTTGATGACTCGATAAAGTTGGATCCTTTCCTGTCGAGTTCCCTTGATCTGTGTGTCCACAATATGATCATTGGATTCTTTTTGTATGCAGTCAGGGTTGAGATTCGTTGGTGTCAGTTTCTCTGCTACATCTAAGGTGTCCAATAATGGTTGGAAATGAGGCCGAAGGAGATCCACGTTGAACACTGGGTGCAGGCCAAGGAAAGGAGGAATGTTGATCTCAAAAGAATTATCTCCCACCGCCTTGGTGATGATGTATGACCCATAACGTTGTGGGTGAAGCTTTCGATGGGGTCCTATAAGGCGTTCTTTCTGCAAGTGCAGCCAAACTTTGTTGCCCACCTGAAACTTATGTGTCACCCGATGTTGATCATGGCGTTGCTTGTACTTGTCATTGGACTTCTGTAGGATATCGTGAACCTGTTGGTGAATGTGTTGGATCCGCTCAATGAACTGGATGGATTTGTCAGCTTTATTTGGAGCGGGAGATGAGTCAGTCGAGGTGACCGCAAGGGGAAGTGCAACATCTATGGGACCCAATGGTTGGAATCCCAACCCCACCTGAAAGGGGATGTGGTTGGTTGAGCTATGCAGGTCTCAGTTGTAGCTATGTTGGACATAGGTAAGGCTCTCATCCCATGTTCGATGGTGCTTTGAATTATACATGTGAAGGATATGCACAATCATTCGATTTACGACCTTGGTTTGGCCATTTTTCTGGGGGTGGAAGTTCGTGGATTTGGTGAGCTTGGTGTCCAACAGTGACCAGAGGCTTGACCAAAATGTGCCGAGAAATCGACTGTCCCGATCTGAGACAATGGTTTGTGGGATTCCAAAATGTACCTAGAATCGTTCAAAGAAGAGCTTGGTAGTGGCTTCTTTTGTGATGTTCTTCTTGCAAGAAACCAGAATCACCATCTTAGAAAAGTGATCAAAAACTACAAAGACAGTCATTTCCCCGCTTGGTGGACGGGAGGCCAGACATGTAGTCCATTGAGATGGATTCCCATGGCCTGTCAAGCATAGGAAGAGGGGTGTACAGGCCCTTTTTCTCAGTGGTTGGTTTGGCAATAGCGAAAGCAATGCAGGACATGATATACTTGTTGACCTCCTGTCGAAGTTTCGGCCAGTAGAAATGTTTCTGTAGCTCTTAGTAAGTTTCCCACCAATGTTTGACATGAGGGATATCTTTAAGGAGTGTGAAGGTGATATTTTCTTTATCGAAAAAATTGTGAACAGAGAAATAACCTTCTAGCAGAGTTAACCATTTTTCTAGGGCTTCTACATCTATCTGTCCTTCAAATACAGGAATATCAAAATTAAATTGTACCTTGAAAGGTGAGGTTCCTCCAAAGTGGCCGCTTGATGAAGATGCGCCTGATGCTATTAGCAGGCATTGAAGGATGTGGGAAAAATTCTCCATCATTTCGTCCCTCTGTCACGTGAGAGCTTGCTCAAGAAACAGACTGATAGGATCGTCTGCTCTGTCATTTTTCTTTTCTTCTACCATTGAGGGTTTCTTGGGTGTGCGAGAGATATTGTCTTCAAGAGAGAGAATCTAGAGACCCAACTTTCTATAGTCGAACCTCGTCGGGGACATGCACTTAAAAAAAAATAATCAAGAACAGCCTGCTCTGATACCACTGATCTAGATTATTTTTGGCACGAAATGAGAGCGGAGATATAATAAAGAAATGCATAGAGATATTGCGTATATCCAATAATATAACATAAATATATCATAGATGCAACCATAAACACAGAGATACAGTAATACATGATTTCTATTAATGAAATAAATGTACAAAGACTGTAAAAATACAGAGTGAAAGACTCGCTAGAATGGTGGCAGCTTATCTCTGAGAAGAGATGTGATGACTACTCGCATTCACAAGAAGATGATTACAATGAGGCTCTGAAGGCCTTTTTATAACAAACAAGAATGCCAAAAACCCTAGACATCCAAAAACCTAACCCTAGGAGATGAAGCACCAAAATTCATGTGGGCCCCGTTTGGGTAAGTTAGTACATCAAATTCTCGGGGTCATAACTTTTGCATACAATCTTCGTTTTAGGTGTATGACAGCTCGTTGGAAAGGTATAGTCAAGGAGATTCATTTTGGGGGCTCAATCATTCCTTTGTTTATAATTGAGAACTTCAATCTCGAAAAACCTTCATTTAGGCCCTCAAAGTGGCCCCAGAAGTTAAAACCTGCTAAAAATAGAAAATTGCCAAAATTGCCAGAAAATTGTTTTGAGCCAGTTGAAAAAGGTGGTTGGCCACTGATATCCACCTGCATCAATAATCCCTCCTTAGAAAGAAATTTTATCCATTGCGTTGAGTTCCCAAGGGAGAGGGAGAAGCATTTATTGGATATGCATCTTGGTGAGCTTCTTGTATTGCTGGAGATGTCGCGTTGCTTAGTTTGTGGAAGTTTGTCATGAACTTGTTGAAGCTGAGGTTGTTCATCAAGTTGAGCTACATGAGAGGAAGGTGTGCAGAAGGAATATTTGCGCTTTGCTGCAACCTTGTCGACCTGCTTCTTTTGGATAGAAGGTACAGGGGGTGAGGCTGTAGTGGTTACAGTGTCCTTCTGTTCCCGTTTTGAACAGATTGTGAAGAAGCTAAATTTTGCAGTATGAGAGACTACCATGTGACACTTTTTAGGTGGAACAATAGTTGGAACTAACTCTGGTATTCTGTAGAGATGACCCCCCAAAGTAACAACGACACTACGGGGTCGAGACTCATAAACAACATGGCATCTCCACATATATGGTTGGCCCAAGAGAACATGACAGACATCCAGTGGGGCAAAATCACATAATACCTCATCCTTGAAGGGTTGGATGCCGTATGACAATCGACACTGTTGGCTGACACAGAGATCTTGTCCTTGGCGAAGCCACCCGATGTTGTATGGCTGTGGGTGTGGTGTTGTCGACAATCCCAACTGTTTGATGAAATCTATTGAGATGAGTTTCTTTTGGCTTTTTCTATCAACAATAAAATGCAGTGGGGTCCCCTTCACCCACATTTGTGAATGAAAAAGGTGCTCCCCCTCTTCAAGATCTGTTGGTTCTTCTGGTTGAATTGTTGCGGTTGTGACAATAGCAGTGGGGTCTGCGTCAATGATCTATCCTTTACCAGTATTTTCAGAATTAGATTCTTAATCAGGGTTTGGCTCCTTGTCTTTGATCTCGGCCACCAATGACTATTTTGAGAGACATTCATCGGTGTTGTGCCAGGGTATTTTGTGGAAATCGCACCATTTTCCGGTGTCCTTCTTTGTCTTCATGTGACCCTTCTTTTCATGTGTCTTGGACTAGTTTTTGGGATACTGTTTTTTAGGGACTTCTTTGTCATACTTTGGTTGTTGCGGATTTGTAGAACCAAAATCTCATTTGTTCTGGTGCTTAAATTTCTGCTTGATTTTAACAGTGTATCAATAAGCAACACCGAGCGATGAGATGTCCAGAAAATCTATTTCAGTCTGGATGTATCTGTGTAGAGCCCTATGGTATTTCAGAACCAAATGTCGCTTGAATTCTTTGATACTCAGCTTGGTGTGCAAGGTATGAAAGGTATTGGTGAACTCCAGAACTGCTTGGCCCCTCTCTTGCCACAGTGTGGTCCATCTCATGTACTGGTCCTCATAGTTTCCAACAGGGTAATACTGTTCCTTTGCTGCATCCAAAAAAAAATTCCAAGTGGGATCAGCCCCATATATTCCAGACTTCTCTGTGGAACTTTGCTCCTAGTAAGTTTCCCACCAATGCTTGACATGAGGGAGAGATTTAAGGAGTGCGAAGGTGATCTTTTCTTTATCGAAAAAATTGTGAACAGAGAAATAACCTTCTAGCAGAGTTAACCATTTTTCTAGGGCTTCTGCATCTATCTGTGCTTCAAATACAGGAATATAAAAATTAATTTATACCTTGAAATGCAAGGTGCCTCCAAAGTGGCTTCTTGATGAAGATGTTCCTGATGCTATCATCAGGTGTTGAAGGATGTGGGAAAAATTCTCCATCATTTCATCCCTCTGTCACGTGAGAGCTTTCTCAAGCAACAGACTGATAGGATCGTCTACTTCGTCGCTTTTCTTTTCTTCCACCATTGAGGGTTTCTTGGGTGTGCGAGAGCGATTGTCTTCAAGAGAGACAAGCTCAAGACCCAACTTTCTATACTCAAACCGCGTCGGGGACATGCACTAAAAAAACACAATCAAGAACAACTTGCTCTGATACCACTGATCCAAATTGTTTTCGGCACGAAATGAGAGCAGAGATATAATAAAGAAATGCACAGAGATATCGCGTATATCCAATAATATAACATAAATATATCAGAGATGCAACCATAAACACAGAGATACAGTAATACATGATTTCTATTAATGAAAGAAATGTACAGAGACTGTAAAAATACAGAGTGAAAAACTCACTAAAATGGTGAGAGCTTATCTCTGAGAAGAGATGTGATGGCTATTCGCATTCACAAGAAGATGATTAAAATGAAGCTTTGAATGCCTTTTTACAATAAACAGGAATGCCAAAAACCCTAGACATCAAAAAACCTAACCCTAGGAGATAAAGCGCCAAAAGTCATGTGGGCCCCGTTTGGGTAAGTTAGTACATCAACTTCCCGGGGTCGTAACTTTTGCATACGATATCCATTTTAAGTGTATGATAGCTCGTTGGAAAGGTATCATCGAGGATATTCATTTTGGGGGCTCAATCATGCCTTTGGTTATTAATGAGAACCTTGATCTCGAAAAACCTTCATTTAGGCCCTCAAAATGGCCTCGGAAGTTAAAACTTGCTAAAAATAGTAAATTGCCAAAATTGCCAGAAAATTGTTTTGAGCCAATCGAAAAAGGTGGGTGGCCACCGATATCCACCTGGATAAATACTCCCTCCTTAGGAAGTAATAGTATCCATTGCATTGAGTTCCCGAGGGAGAGGGAGATGCGTTTGCTGGATCTGCATCTTGGTGAGCTGCTTGTATTGCTGGAGACGTCGCGCTGCTTAGTTTGTGGAAGTCTGTCATGAACCTGTTGAAGCTGAGGTTGTTAAAAAAGTTGAGCTACATGAGAGGAAGGTGTGCAGAAGGAATATTTGTGCTTTGCTTCAACCTTGTCGACCTGCTTCTGTTGGATAGAAGGTGCAGGGGGTGAGGTTGTAGTGGTTGCAGTGTCCTTATGTTCCCATTTTGACCAGATTGTGAAGAAGCTGAATTTTGTAGTATGAGAGACTAACTTGTGACATGTTTTAGGTGGAACAATAGTTCGAACTACCTCTGGTATTCTGTAGAGATGACCCCCTAAAGTAACAATGACACTACGGGGTTGAGACTCATAAACAACATGGCATCTCCACATATATGGTTGGCCCAAGAGAACATCACAGACATCCAGTGGGGAAACATCACATAATACCTCGTCCTTGAAAGGTTGGATGCCATATGACAATTGACACTGTTGGCTGACACAGAGATCTCGTCCTTGGAAAAGCCACCCGATGTTGTATGGCTGCAAGTGTGGTGTTGTCGACAATCCCCACTGTTTGACGACCTCTTCTGAGATGAGGTTCTTCTGGCTTCCACTATCAACAATAAAATGCAACAGGGTCCCCTTCACAAACATCTATGAATGAAAAAGGTGCTCCCCCTCTTCAGGATCTGTTGGTTCTTCTGGTTGAATTGTTGCGGTCATGACAATAGTAGTGGGGTCTACATCAATGATCTGTCCTTTACTATTATTTTCAGAATCAGATTCTGAATCAGGATTCGAATCTTTGTCTTTGATCTCAACCACCAATGATGGTTTTGAGCAACATTCATCGGTGTTGTTCCAGGGGATTTTTTGGAAATCGCACCATTTTCCAGTTTCCTTCTTTATCTTCCTGTGACCCTTCTTTTCATGTGTCTTGGACTAGTTTTCGGGAGCCTGTTTGTTAGGGATGTCTTTGTCATACTTTGGTTGTTGCAGATTTGAAGAACCAAATCCCGTTTGTTCAAGTGCTTAAATTTTTGCTCGATTTTAACAGCGTATTGATAAGCAACACCGAGTGATGAGATGTCCAGAAAATCCATTTTAGTCTGGATGTATCTGTGTAGAGCCCCATGGTATTTCATAACTAAATTTAGCTCAGAGTCTTTGATACCTAGCTTGGTGATCAAGGTATGGAAGGTATTGGTGAACTCGGGAACTGCTTGGCCCCTCTCTTGCCGCAGTGTGGTCCATCTCATGTACTGGTCCTCATAGTTTCCAATAGGGTAATATTGTTCCTTTACCGCATCAACAAAAAAATCCCAAGTGGGATCAACCCCATATATTCCAGACTCCTCTGTGGAACTTTTCTCCTAGTAAGTTTCCCACCAATGTTTGACATGAGGAAGAGCTTTAAGGAGTGCGGAGGTGATATTTTCTTTATCGGAAAAATTGTGAATAGAGAAATAACCTTCTAGTAGAGTTAACCATTTTTCTAGGGCTTCTACATCTATCTGTCCTTCAAATATAGGAATATCAAAATTAACTTGTACCTTGAAAGGAGAGGTGCATCCAAAGTGGCCACTTGATGAAGATCCGCCTGATGCTATCAACAGGCGTTGAAGGATGTGGGCAAAATTCTCCATCACTTCGTCCCTCTGTCGCGTGAGAGCTTGCTCAAGCAATAGACTGATAGGATCGTCTGCTCCATCATTTTTATTTTCTTCCACCATTGAGGGTTTCTTGGGTGTTTGAGAGTGATTGTCTTCAAGAGAGACAAGCTCGAGACCCCACTTTCTATACTCGGACCTCGTCGGGGACATGCACGGAAAAAAAAAAAGATCAAGAACAGCCTGCTCTGATACCACTGATCCGGATTATTTTTGGCACGAAATGAGAGCGGAGATATAATAAAGAAATGCACAGAGATATTGGGTATATCCAATAATATGGCATAAATATATCATAGATGAAACCATAAACACAGAGATACGGTAATACATGATTTCTATTAATGAAAGAAATGTACAGAGACTGTAAAAATACAGAGTGAAAGACTCACTAGAATGGTGGCAGCTTATCTTTGAGAAGATATGTGACGACTACTCACATTCACAAGAAGATGATTACAATGAGGTTCTAAAGGAATTTTTACAATAAACAAGAATGCCAAAAACCCTAGACATCCAAAAACCTAACCCTAGGATATGAAGCGCCAAAAGTCATGTAGGCCCCGTTTGGGTAAGTTAGTACATCAACTTCCCAGGGTCGTAACTTTTGCATACGATCTCTGTTTTAGGCGTATGATAGCTCGTTGGAAAGGTATCATCGAGGAGATTTATTTTCAGGATCAATCAATCCTTTGGTTATCATTGAGAACCTTGATCTTGAAAAACCTTCATTTAGGCCCTCAAAATGGCCCTAGAAGTTAAAACCTGCTAAAAATAGTAAATTGCCAAAATTGCCAGAAAACTGTTTTGAGCCAGTCGAAAAAGGTGGGTGGCCACTGATATCCACCTGGATAAATCCTCCATACTTAGGAATCAATGGTCCCCATTGCGTTGATTTTATTGGGGGAGAGGGAGAAGCATTTGTTGGATCTGTATCTTGGTGAGTTGCTTGTATTGCTGGAGATGTCGCGCTGCTTAGTTTGTGGAAGTCTTTCATGAACTTGTTGATGCTAAGGCTATTCAAAAAGTCCAGCTACATGAGAGGAAGGTGTGCAGAAGGAATCTTTGCGCTTTTCTGCAACCTTGTCGACCTACTTATGTTCGACCTACTTATGTTGGATAGAAGGTGCAGGGGACGAGGCTGTAATGGTTGCAGTGTCCTTCTGTTCCCCTTTTGAACAGATTGTGAAGAAGCTGAATTTTGCAGTATGAGAGACTACCTTGCGACACTTTTTAGGTGGAACAACAGTTGGAACTACCTCTTGTATTCTATAGAGATGACCCCCCAAAGTAACAATGACACTACGGGGTCGAGACTCATAAATAGCATGGTGTCTCCACATATATGGTTGGCCCAAGAGAACATCACAGACATCCAATGGGGCAACATCACATAATACCTCATCCTTGAAGGGTTGGATGCCATATGACAATCGACACTATTGGTTGACACGAAGAACTCATCCTTGGTAAAGCCACCCGATGTTGTATGGTTGCGGGTGTGGTGTTGTCGACAATCCAAACTATTTGACGACCTCTGCTAAGATGAGTTTCTTCTGGCTTCCACTATCAACTATAAAATGTAGTGGGGTCCCCTTCACCCACATATGTGAATGAAAAATGCGCTCCCCCTCTTCAGGATCCGTTGGTTCTTCTGGTTTAATTACTGTGTTCACGACAATAGCAGTGGGGTCTACATCAATGATCTATCCTTTACCAGTATTTTCAGAATCAGATTCAGAATCAGGGTTCGGCTGCTTGTCTTTGATCTCGGCCAACAATGATGATTTTGAGTGACATTCATCGGTGTTGTGCCAGGGGATTTTGTGGAAATTGCACCATTTTCCGGTGTCCTTCTTTGTTTTCCTGTGACCCTTCTTTTCATGTGGCTTGGACTGGTTTTCAGGAGACTGCTTTTTAGGGACATCTTTGTCATACTTTGGTTGTTGCAGATTTGCAGAACCAAAATCCCATTTGTTCTAGTGCTTAAATTTCTGCTCGATTTTAGTAGCGTATCGATAAGAAGCATCGAGTGATGAGATGTCCAGAAAATCCATTTCAGTATGGATGTATCTGTGCAGAGCCCCACAGTATTTCAGAACCAACTGTCGCTCAGAGTCTTTGATACCCATCTTGGTGCATAATGTATGGAAGGTATTGGTGAACTCCGAAAATGCTTGTACCCTCTCTTGCTGCAGTGTGGTCCATCTCATGTACTGGTCCTCATAGTTGCCAACAGGGTAATACTGTTCCTTTACCACATCCACAAAAAAATCCCAAGTGGGATCATCCCCATATATTCCAGACTCCTCTATGGAACTTTGCTCCCAGTAAGATTCCCACCAATGTTTGACATGAGGGTGAGCTTTAAGGAGTGTGAAGGTGATCTTTTCTTTATCAGAAAAATTGTGAACAGAGAAATAACCTTCTAGCAGAGTTAACCATTTTTCTAGGGCTTCTGCATCTATCTGTCCTTCAAATAGAGGAATATCAAAATTAACTTGTACCTTGAAAGGCGAGGTGCCTCCAAAGTGGCCTCTTGATGAATAAGTGCCTGATGCTATCAATAGGCATTGAAGGATGTGGGCAAAATTCTCCATCATTTCATCCCTCTGTCGCGTGAGAGCTTGCTCAAGCAACAGACTGATAGTATCTTCTGCTCCATTGTTTTTCTTTTCTTCCACCATTGAGGGTTTCTTGGGTGTGCAAGAGAGATTGTCTTCAAGAGAGACAAGCTTGAGACCCAACTTTCTATACTCAGACCTTGTCGGGGACATGTACTGGAAAAAAAATGATCAAGAACAACCTGCTCTGATACCACTGATCCGGATTATTTTCGGCACGAAATGAGAGCAAAGATATAATAAAGAAATGCATAGCGATATTGTGTATATCCAATAATTTAACATAAATATATCAAATATGAAACCATAAACACAGATATACAGTAATACACGATTTCTATTAATGAAAGAAATGTACAAAGACTGTAAACATACAGAGTGAAAGACTCGCTAGAATGGTGGCAGCTTATCTCTGAGAAGAGATGTGACAGCTACTCGCATTCACAAGAAGATGATTACAATGAGGTTCTGAAGGCCGTTTTACAAAAAAAAGGGATGCCAAAAACCCTAGACATCCAAAAGCCTAACCCTAGGATATGAATCGCTAAAAGTCATGTGGGCCCCATTTGGGTAAGTTAGTACATCAACTTCTCGGGCTTGTAACTTTTGCATACGATCTTCGTTTTAGGCGTATGATAGCTCGTTGGAAAGGTATCATAGAGGAGATTCATTTTGGGTGCTCAATCATGACTTTGACTATCATTGAGAACCTTGATCTCGAAAAACCTTCATTTAGGCCCTCAAAATGGCCTCGGAAGTTAAAACCTGCTAAAAATAGTAAATTGCCAAAATTTCCAGAAAACTGTTTTGAGCTAGTTGGAAAAGGTGGGTGGCCACCGATATCCACCCGAATCAATCCTACATTATTAGGAAGAAATGGTCTCCATTGTGTTGAGTTCCCGGGGGAGAGGGAGAAGCGTTTGCTGGATCTGCATCTTGGTGAGCTGCTTGTATTGCTGGAGACGTCGCGCTGCTTAGTTTGTGGAAGTCTGTCATGAACCTGTTGAAGTTGAGGTTGTTCAACAAGTTGATCTACATGAGAGGAAGGTGTGCAGAAGGAATCTTTGAGCTTTGCTGCAACCTTGTCGACCTGCTTCTGTTGGATAGAAGGTGCAGGGGGTGAGGCTGTAGTGGTTGCAGTGTCCTTCTGTTCCCCTTTTGAACAGATTGTGAAGAAGCTGAATTTTGTAGTATGAGAGACTACTGTGCGACACTTTTTAGGTGTAACAATAGTTGGAACTACCTCTGGCATTCTGTAGAGATGACCCTCCAAAGTAATAATGACACTACGGGGTCGAGACTCATAAACAACATGGCGTTTCCACATATATGGTTGGCCCAAGAGAACATCACAGACATCCAGTGGGGCAACATCACATAATCCTTGAAGGGTTGGATGTCGTATGACAATCGACACTGTTGACTGACATGGAGATCTCATCCTTTGCGAAGCCACCCGATGTTGTATGGTTGTGGGTGTGGTGTTGTTGACAATCCCAACTGTTTGACAACCTCACCTGAGATGAGGTTCTTCTGTCTTCCACTATCAACAATAAAATTCATCGGGGTCCCCTTCACCCACATTTGTGAATGAAAAAGGCACTCCCCCTCTTTAGGGTCTGTTGGTTCTTCTGGTTGAATTGTTGTGGTCGTGACAATAGCAATGGGGTCTGCGTCAATGATCTGTCATTTACCAGTATTTTCAGAATCAGATTCTGAATCAGGGTTCGGCTCCTTATCTTTGATCTCGGCCACCAATGAAGCGTTTGAGCGACATTCATTGGTTTCGTGCCAGGGTATTTTGTAGAAATCGCACCATTTTCTGGTGTCCTTCTTTGTCTTCCTGTGACCCTTCTTTTCATGTGGCTTGGACTAGTTTTTAGGAGACTGTTTCTTAGGGATGCTTTGTCATACTTTGGTTGTTGCGGATTTGCAAAACCAAAATCCCGTTTGTTTTGGTGCTTAAATTTCTGCTCGATTTTAACAACGTATCGATAAGAAACACCGAGTGATGAGGTGTCCAGAAAATCAATTTTAGTCTGTATGTATCTGTGTAGAGCCCCATGGTATTTTAGAACCAAATGTCACTTCGAGTCTTTGATACCTAGCTTGGTGTGCAAGCTATGGAAGGTATTGGTGAACTCCAGAACTACTTGGCCCCTCTCTTTCCGTAGTGTGGTCCATCTCATGTACTTGTCCCCATAGTTGCTAATAGGGTAATACTGTTCCTTTACCGCATCCACAAAAAAATCCCAAGTGGGATCAACCCCATATATTCCAGACTGCTCTGTGGAACTTTTCTCCCAGTAAGTTTCCCACCAATGTTTGACATGAGGGAGAGCTTTAAGGAGTGTGAAGGTGATCTTTTCTTTATCGGAAAAATTGTGAACAGAGAAATAACCTTCTAGCAGAGTTAACCATTTTTCTAGGGCTTCTGCATCTATCTGTCCTTCAAATACAGGAATATCAAAATTAACTTGTACCTTGAAAGGCGAGGTGCCTCCAAAGTAGTATGAGAGACTACCTTGTGACACTTTTTAGGTGGAACAATAGTTGGAACTACCTCTGGTATTTTGTAGATATGACCCCCCAAAGTAACAATGATACTATGGGGTTGAGACTTATAAGCATCATGGCATCTCCACATATATGGTTGGCCCAAGAGAACATGACAGACATCCAGTGGGGCAACAACCTGGTTTGTCAGGATTTGAAGTTTCAGGTTTATCTTCTTCTATTTTCTTCTCTGGATGGAAGTGATGTGGAAAATTCTTCTTGGTTTCTGTCTCAAGGGGTTTATATACAGAAGACAGAATAGAAATAGGAGGACTTGGAAGGATGAACTGATTAGGGATAGGCTTGTCAGGGATGCTATCCTTTTGCTTGAGTTCTGTTAATGTCTTTCCCATATTAGAGAAATCTTGTCCCAAACCTTCCATTAACTCCTCATGGTTTCTTAAAGACTCTCTAGATTTGCAGGATATCTCACAAAGAGTAGAGTCTAATTTATCATTAACACTTGTGACTTTTTCTTGGATATGATTCACAGAATGGACAATAGTATTTGTGGAGACTTGTAAGTCCATGATGTGTTCTCTTCTGGCATAATCATTCGTCACAAAAGTGTGGGTAGCCATGCCTCTTAAGGCAGTATTAGTCTAGTTTATCTGTTCTGAAACAGACTGAACTCTCTTGTCAATGCCTGAAAGCTGAATAGCTTCCTCTGAAAGCAGTAAAGGCACTGTTTTGACTTGCCGATTGTTGTCTTCAAGGACAATTTGGCTTTTATATTTCTCACTGTCTGTGAGTGTTCTTCTGTCCAAGGGCTTGGATCCTTTTTCAATCTGTCATTTAAAATCTTCCTATCTTGGGCACAATTTTTATAAAAGTGACTAATGTAATTCAGACTACCCAAGAATCTTTGAAGTTGGGTTTTATCAATAATATTATCTGCAAATTTATCTGCAAATTCAACAGCATGATATTGCAAAGTAAGACTTCCATCCTTTATGGTGTGACCCAAATACTTGATTTCTGTTTTAAATAGTTCAAGCTTTTTCTTTGAAAAAACCAGACATGCTTGCTTGATTATTTGCAGAAACTTTCTCAAATGTTTGAAGTGATGGTCAATGGATGGCGAGAATACAAGTATATCATCAATATAAACAATGATCCAATCAAAGTATGGCTTGATAATTTCATCCATGACTCTCTGAACCTTAGACGATGCATTTTTAAGACCATAGGGCATTACATTCCATTCATAGTGCCCTGCAGGAACATTGAATGCAGTTTTGAACTTATCCTCCTCTTTAATAGCAACTTGCCAAAATCCTGACTTTAAATCAAATTTTGAAAATATTTTGGCACCAGCAATTCTTGTTACCAAACTGCTTTTATTTGGGATTGGATAAGTATCATCTGCTAGGACTTTGTTTAACGGTTTATAATTTACTACTAACCTTGGAATGCCTCTTAATTGTTCTAAATGTTTGTTAACATAGAAACCATAGCAATTCCATGGGCTAGTAGATTCTCTGATTAGCTCTTTCTTCAACAGTCCTTTAATTTATTCTGCACAAAGTCTTTGATACTCACCATTCATCAGGATTGCTCTACTTTTACAAGGTTTACCCTGATAATCTTCTTTGTATGGTAAAGAAATCTCATGCTTCTTCTATTTCCAGAATGCTGTAGGATTCTCAGAGCAAACTGAATCAACGAATTCCTGTTTTAACAAAAGAATTTTTTGTTGTACTACTTCTTTTGCCAATTTCTCTTTTAGTCTCATTCCATATTGAAATGTTTTTAGTTCTTCTATCTTGAGACTCTTTTCTCTTATGGTTTGCACCATATCATACATCCTATGGATGGAGACAAAGGGTAGTTTTACTACAATTTTCTTTTGTCCATTAGGGATGCCGATAAAATATCCAGGCTTGTCTTTTGTGACCATTGTGGATCCATGAGGGGAGACTGCTGCTAGAAAAGGAGTTCCAAGAACACATCCTATGGGGATGTCTGATAGCAGGAATTTTAGTTTGAGACAATGATCTTGGAAACATAATGTAGTCTCAGGGATCTGGAAAGAAATTTCTGTTGGAATATTTCCAAGTCCAACAACAATTGCTTGGGTTTTTTCCCAAAACTTAACAGGAATGATATCTTTATGTAGCATGTTTAGATCATATCCTGTGTCAATTAGTGCTTTCAGTTGGAAATACATTTCTTGAATCTGTAAATTGTTGAGAACATGATACTTTTGATGACTTACTTGTAAGACCTCTTTGTTCTCATTTTCTATTTTTTTTCTTCTGAATCTTGATAGTCTTTTTCAAATTTCTTATCTCTTTCCCTATATCAGAAATGGAAAGAGTTTGGACAGGACAACAAACAATACTTGTTGCTTGTGGTTTGAGATTTTTTTCTAAACAAATTTGAGGAAAACATCTTCTGGGATTTTTCCATTCATAAAATGAAATATACATCTCTTTTTCTTCCATGAATTTTTTCCACTGGTTTTCCAACTGAATTTTTTCATTGTTTGAGGTGGCTCTGGCAAAGAAATCTGCTTGTGGATGTGTAAATAGATCCCAGTTCAGCATTTCTTTCATCCATTCATTTTTAACCTTGCTTCTTGGACATCCTTTCATTAGGGAAAGAAATTTTTGAATTTCAGGATAAGAAGGCTTTCTAGTGTCATCTATGGAAATTGCTTGCCTTCTTTGGATTTCTTCTGAAGGAAATCTTGTTTGGATGACCAAAACATGAGAGTCATGTGGGAAAGGGAAATCTGAACATTTTGGATGTGGGAAAGAATCTTTTGCAGTGGATGTAGGAGGTGGAAGGTTTGTTCTGGGATTATGGTTTTCATGTTCAAATTGTATTTGTTCATCTTCTTTATATGTACAGAGAGAAGATAAGGTAACTAACTTTGTACAATCTGGAAACTGAACTGTAAAAGGTGGATGACCAGTATTTTTAGCCAGGATTTGAAGTGAGGGGTGTAAACAGAGTGTGGAGGACGAAGCAGATGAAGCTGTAGAATTACTTCTGGATAAGTTTCTTTGTGGAAAAGAAATCACTGCAGAGGATGATGATTCTTTTATCTGGGCAGAAGTAATAGATCTTGGAATTGGAATTATGGGGGTATCAATAACCCAATCAGTAGGTAAAGAAAGGTTTTCCCATTTAATCAATTGATGTTCCATTTTTTGATTTAGTGGATCAATCATCACTAAAGTGCTAGATTGAGATATTCTGCTAGGGGTATGCAAAATTGTAGGAAACATGGTATTGGTATGCCTGAAGAATCCCCTAGTTTGGATTGATATATTAGTTCTGGATGCAACCATATCAAATCCAGTAGTTCTAACCTAGAGTTTAAGAATATCTCCCAGATTATCATCAAAAGTGTAGACTGAAAAGTTTGGATAGCAGTCAAAATACATAGGCCCATTTGAAAGAGGGGCAACAATTCCACCTATTAAAGAATCAGTATACTTGTGATGTGTTAAGTCTCTGACTGTACATAGGACATAGGCATCTATTCCTTTATGAACCAGAGGAGTGATTCCTACTCTGATGCATCCAAAATGGAGATAATTTGTCCCATGTCTTTTGGCTTCTTCTTGTACTTCTTTGACATTTATCAAAGAAATAGTCTGACTTACATCACTATTTTGTCGTATTCTGCTTACAGACTCTTTAACAATGATTCGTGTTACAGCTTTGAGATGGAACATTTTTAGGTCCCCATAGACTTGGTTTGGAGAAATAGGAGGTAGTTTCCAAGCAGCTTGAGGCTGTGTTTCAACTTCTTCAATATTTGCATAGTTTAAACTATTGGATCTATTATAAGAAAACATGGATTCTAGGCTATTTACAGAGTCTCTTGCAGGAGTAGACTGTTCTTCGGCATTTTTAATATCTCTGAAAGAAACACTAGGAGAATCCATTATAGTAGAAATTACTATATCTACACAGAAAAGAAGGGCTTTTAGTCTTAGTCCTCTGTTCCGAAGAAAGAGAATGTCAGACAGGCTCCTGACCGACTACTCAGGCAGAGACTAGTAAATCTTTCTAGAAGTCGCAGAAGTGGAAACTCTGTCTTTCAAGAGCCCGAGACTTCTGATACGGCTTCAAAATGTGAGTCGCAAGAGTGGAAATCCTGTCTTTCAAGGACCCAAGACTCTTGATACGGCTCTGGATTCTTTGCACACACAAAGTCTAAAAATCTTTAAACAAAACACAAAGCGAATAGCTATTATCAGAAAGAAGTTCTGATATCAAGAAATGAATCCTAATTCTTTCCTTTGTTAATATGATATAATTTGTAAATATAAAACCATTGTTTTTTTATCCATGTGTCCTGAATGCTTTTGAAAAATGGGTAAAACCATTAAAAATTAATTTAATAATTTATATTTATATAGTGGAAAAATCATCACATTTTTATCCATGTCTTTTGTATATTTTTTTATCCTTGTCTTTTGTATATTTTCAAGCTAGCTTACTCTATTAACTAGCACAATTACATAATTGTTGATGAACTTAGATATTTTTGCAAAATGTGTAAAGTCATTAAAAATAATTTATATGGTTGAAATTTGCAAGCTAGTTTACTCTATTAATTAGTATAGTCACATAATTGTTGATGAACGTCAATAGGCAATTTAGATATGTTGTACATTTTGATTTTGCATTAGATAAGGCATTCATTGAACATCTAATTTAACATCTATTAAATTTGTTCATAGTGATACAAACCCTAACCCTAATATAATCCTAATGGTTTCCATTAGCACTATCACATTTTCATAAGCCTCAATTCCATTTGCACTATAGAGTGGTAAAAGTAAAATGACTGGCTAGAGTGGTAAAGGTAAAATGATTGCCAAAGTTAAACATTATTTTTATCTCTCCACAGACCTTTTTTTTCCAAAAGTAAAATTGCTCAATTATATTGGATATATAATTTTTTTACATCATAGATCCACTTGGGATATAAAACTATAATACTGTCCAAGAAAGATAATTTCAGATATTACAAGAGAATATATAAGTTCAGAGTTCCAAAACTCAAAAAAAAGTGTGAGTGCAATAAGTCTAAGCCAAACGATTGGCTGTACATTTGTCTACATCCGATCAATGGAAAGTAGAAACATCAAGCCCAAAAAACTTTGTCAAAAAGTGAAATCAACACTAGAACAGATGGATGTGTTTGTTGGGACCCTCCGCGCCATTTAGCCAGCTGTAAAAAGTGATTCTACCTTCAGGTTCCAAATATGATTGCTTTATAATGTGTTTGCCTCCTTGTTGTGTACCCTATATATATGTTGAAAGCTTAATTCCTGAAAAACTTTAATTAATTCCAGCACTTTGATATTCCATCCCTCAATTGCACATGCTTGTAATCTACCTTTTTTTTTTAGCCAATATATGACCACCTTTGAATCCCCCAGGATCTGTATTTTATGTATAGATAGGTGGTGTGCAGAGTCAATGTTACCTAGACTCCCATAAGTCCTGCTTTAGTATTAGTGTCCTCACCGCAATTCAACATCCATCTAATAACAGTAGACTCGGGTGTTTTTAGGACACCCTCGGCTCCACATTGTTTGCCATCAGCCCGAGTTACACCATCAAAACATGCTAGAGTGTTTCCCGTATGGTGAGAAAAGGAACATGTACGAGCTTGTAAAGGCTTATGTATAAAATGCTTTCTTTTGAGGGTGCCAATAGTTTTTATGGTTACCAAAAGTGCAGAGGGAGAAATATTCTCGAAAATTGTAGAGTTTCTCTCCAACCAAATATACCAACAGATAAGGGCCGGGAGATATGAAATATTTTCTTTCTCCTTTGTCCAGGATTTATAACAATCCAAAAATGATGAACCTGTCCATGCACCCTTGAAACTCAGAAAAGTGTTTAATCTTTCCCAGATTGATTTTGTGAAAAAGAAACTAATGAAGAGATGGTTTATGTCTTTGACTTTGCTCTTGCATAATGGACACTGATTGGGGCCTTCCCAACCCTTTTTTTGGAGTGTATCCCATGTAAGTATATTTCCCTCTACTGCCAGCCAAGTGAATAATTTTATTTTAAGTTGGATATCCCATTTCCATAAGCCACGCCTCCATCCTGTTGATATTATGGTAGCTTCGGGAGGTATGAACCTCTATTGTGACCTATCACGAGATTATAATATTTCAGAAGGAAGTAAAGAAGTAAAGGAAACCTTAGACGAGATGTCGGCTGCAGAAATATAATTAATATGAATTAATTAATACCCAGAAGGAGAAGTCGGCCCAGGCAAGTCTGCCAGACTACTATAAATACAGGGCACCATTTCTCATTATTCACATTCTCAGAATTGCAGAAAGCCAGTTGTGCACACTACAGTTGGCAGTTTTGTGCGCAAGTTTCTGGGGAAGGTGTTGCACCAGTTTCTGGGTGGGACTATCTGATCAGCTTTGGTTTCTCTTCTTGCTTGGTGCATTAGCCTCTTTTGGCTATTGGATTGCTACCAGGATTCTTTTCTCTGTCAAGGTCCAGGTGCTCGGAGGGTGGCTTTGGCCTATGGTTGGGTGACAAGGGTATTGTCAATGGAAAAATGAGCACAATATTCTATATTCTAACAGGTTATGGGCCCACACCTCCTTCATTCAGTCTAAACGCTGGAAGGAAGCATAGCCGCTAGAATATTGAGCTCGCTTAGGAATTTTCGCTAAGGTTACTAGCAGGAGCGACTTCCAAGACACTGTAGCTAGGGTTACTAGCAGGTGCAGTTGCAGAAACCCTAATCCTCTTGTTGAGGCACCTTGAGTGAAGGGATTGACCTAATCTCTTGATATATCAGTGCGCCCTAGCCCAGTGCATCTCCTGGTACTCTCAGAAAGCCAAGATGTGAAGTTTGAATTTTCGGTCAAATCTAGGGTTGACCAAGTCAAAGAAGCCATGACTTACTCTATGAAGACAGAAAACAAGTTAGATGGAGCTTCTAACTTCAGAGCGTGGAAGACAAGAATTGACCTCATCCTTGCCAAGAATAAAGTGTTGGATATCATGAAAGGAAAGATTGTGAAACCAGAGTTTGAAGAAGGAAAAGAGAAGGAACCACAGAACGTTGTAGCTATGGAGAAGTTCAAAGACGTTGACATCAATTCCATGAGTATCATAGTGGATTGTATAAAAGACCACTTGATACCCTACATCTCCCATCTTGACTCATCGAAGAAGATGTACGATGCCCTAACAAACCTCTTCTCAGTAAGAAACATTAGACAAATAATGAGTCTGAAGAATGAGCTCCGTGACATGAAGATGAATGATGATGATAGCATAGCATCATACTTTGTGAGGATCTCCCAGTTAAAATATCAACTAAAAGCTATTGAAGAGATCATTTCAGAGAAGGAATTGGTAAACATAGTACTCAATGGTCTTCCCAAGATGTGGGATGCATTTTCCACAAGCATGAACACAAGCAAGGAGTATCCGACATTTGAAGAACTTTGGACTTGTTGTGCTCAAGAAGAATCAAGAATCAGTGCAAAAGAGAAACCCCAAAAGAAGTATGATGATCAATCCTTCACAACAAGATTCAAGAAATTTAGGAACAAAAGGAAGTTTGGCTCAAGGAGGAAGCCAAATCAAGAGAAAGATATTTCAGAAGTATAATGCTTCAACTGTCGAAAGTATGGTCACTACAAGAATCATTGTCCCGAGCTAAAGAAAAGGAAGGGGATACACGAAGCATCAGTTGCCAAAGAAAAGGAACCTACAAAGAAGACTAAGTAGGATATAAGAGACTTCTTCTTCTAAAGGTAACAATACTCTTCTTACTTCCTGTACATATCTTGTTTGCATAGTCTGTGTACATATCTTACATATCTATCTCTTAGAAGATAATATGTTCCAAGAAAAACTATACTTATGAAAGAACAACAAGATAAGGATCGCTATTATTATACAAGTCAGAGGATGAAATACATCAAACAAATCATGTGGAAGCTATTACAAGATAAACCGAAATCAGAATCAATCATAAAGAGACTTAGAAGAAGCAAAGACAAAAAGAAGTCAGCAATCAAGAGGAAATTGGAGAAAGACTTATGACATTTTTGTAGAAGACAATAAAATGGAACCATGGAGTCTGTTGGACAGAGAGATCCAATTATATATTACAGAAGACAATAAAAATGCAAACGAAAGCGTGGACTTTGTTAGACGGAGGGAGCCGATTATATGCACTCATACATGAAGCAAGGATTAGGAGGGAGCTAATCCTATGATCCATTGAAGATGATGAAGTATATATCCATGGTAACAGCCATGAAAAGCAATACGTGTTCAGTTTGAGCTAGAAGAAGTCTTCTTCGAAGAGAAGCCTTAAAGTATCCCTGGTTGTCCATCCACATCTGTGATCCTATGATTAAATAAAGAAATGGAATCTTTAGGGCATGGAATATATAAGAAACTCCATGAACCCAAGAGCTAGAGAAAAAACACAAGAAAGAACATGAAGATTCCAAGAAAGAAAGAGAAGCCAGAACAACCAGTCATTGTATTAAGAATCACAAGATTACCAGCCTGATATGAACTCACTAAAAAGAAATCAAGCAGATGAACTGAAAGTCATGATGAAGAATAGTGTATGGAAGACTTATGAATAAAATCTTTTCAAGATCCATAACTAGAGGTTCTCTCAGATGGAGGGAGAAAACTATGATGATTACATGTTCGAGTAAACCAGACATACCTCTACATGATTCATTATATCATCTGCAATATCCATGAGTTGGAGTTCTACATCAGATGAATGCAATTGAACTAAGAGCATATGAAGAGCAACCTCGAGACCTTGAGGCATACCAAAAAGAGACCCTTGTATGCAGATGGAAAAAGATAACTCTATGAATAACCTCCAGTGCACAACAGAAGCATGGTGAAGATTTTCTATAACAGAGATATTGTATCAAGATGATCACTCAGCAGATCAGATCTCATGATTACAGAAGGATATGTTCCAGTTTTCCAACAAGGATATACTCTATTGATCAGAGCTACATGAAGCCTTCAGAGAAAACCAGTGTTCCAGATAGAAGTACATTTGAAATCAAGCATTACATTATCTGTGATGAATTCCAAAAAGGAGAAAGTGGTTCTCTAATACATATCTCCACAGATGAGCAGATAAGCAGACATTTTGGTAAAGCTTCTATCCAAGATGAAAGAGTTTGCATACTCAAGCTGAAGCTCGTGGAGATGACTTCCTTATTGAAAAAGGAAGATATGACTCCCAGGTTGGGTGGGAGAATTGATGTATTATTGATTGATGGACAATCATTTTTCAGTTCGAAAAATGGTCCAGGATGAGTAGTTTCCTTTCCAGTTCGGAAATTTAATTGAGATCTCTGACGGACAACGATTTCCCATTGTGGTTAACATGGGAAATGGTCCAGATTGTTGATGTATCATAGACAGTGACTTTCCATTGTGGTTAACATGGGGAGTGGTCTAGGGTAGTCTATCTTCTTGACAGTTACTCAAGAAGATTAGCCCACCTCGCTGGACAACGATTTCTCATTGTGGTTAACATGAGGAATGGTCTATTTTGGAGGTTGATACAGGACAGTCTTTTCCTCTTGTGGTTAACAGAGAAAATGGTCTGGACATTCCTTCCTTAGGGTTTATACATTCTCTCCAGGGTGCACTTTGATTAGTGTAGGAAGAATGGCCCAGGGTGGGGAATGGTCCAGGCTCAGTAATCAGGGACATTCATTCCTTAGGATTTATACATTCTCTCCAGGGTGCACTTTGATTAGTGTAGGAAGGATGGCCCAGGGTGGGGAATGGTCCAGGCTCAGCAATCAGTGACAGTCATTCCTTAGGGTTTATACATTCTCTCCAGGGTGCACTTTGATTAGTGTAGGAAGAATGGCCCAGGGTGGGGAATGGTCCAAGTTCAGAAATAAGGGACAGTCATTCCTTAGGGTGTATTCATTCTCTCCAGGTTACACTTTGTTTAGTGTCAGAGGAATGGTCCAGGCTCAGAAATTAGAACAATCATTCTTCCTTGTTTGAGAAGAATAGGGAAGATAGCCCATTGTTGATGTTCTATACTGAGGGAAGATATTGTTTCAGATCTTACAGATGTGAGTGAAAGATTGGCCTAGATGATTCAGTTTATATCATAAAATTGTTTCTATGCAGGTTGATATCATATGATTGTTATGAAGACCATATGACAGTAGATGTATACTACTATGGTGGATGTGTTCCACTGTAAATGACTATATATTACTGATCAAGTACTTGTTTGCTACTTGGTGTGGTAGTGTACCATTGGATTGTAGTTATGTACTACTATGGATAGACATAGTTGTGCTGTATTTTGTTCCGATTGACTTGAAGACCATCAACAATTTTGAAAATGATTATCAGCTAGATTGATGAGCAAAGGACAAAGATTTCCCAGATGGAAAATGGTTCAGAACATTTACTCTTCTAGGATTAGAAGAATTGCTCTTGTATCACTCTGTGGTGTGAGTGACTTATCCAGCATCATGTTCGATTACTCAGATGGAGTATGGTTTCGAGAGATGATGCAACCGATAAAACTGATAGTGATGATGGTGCTCATGAGATAGTCTATACAACTATATTGATGCTACCGAATGAATGGTAACAGTTGTCTCTAGACAGTAGAGATATACTACTGTGGTGGATTTGTTCCACTGGTTGTGACTGTGTGTCACGGTTTGAGTAGTTGCATACTACCATAAATAAACATAGGTGTGTTCTATCAGTTGATATTGTACCAATTTTCATAGGAGATTATCCAGTTGGATAATAATGACAGTGCTCGTGATACTACCAGTTGAATGGTTTGTTTGTGCTCAATACCATACCTCCCTAGCTAGGAGGGAGTGTTGATATTATGGTATCTTCGGGAGGTATGAACCTCTATTGTGACCTATGATGAGATTATAATATTCCGAAAGGAAGAAAAGAAGTAAAGGAAACCCTAGACGAGATGTCGGCTGCAGAAATATAATTAATATGAATTAATTAATACCCAGAAGGAGAAGTCGACCCAGGCAAGTCTGCTAGATTGCTATAAATATAGGGCACCATTTCTCATTATTCACATTCTCAGAATTGCAGAAAGCTAGTTGTGCTCACTGCAGTTGGAAGTTTTGTGTGCAAGTTTCTGGGGAAGGTGTTGCGCCAGTTTCTGGGTGGGACTATCTGATCATCTTTGGTTTATCTTCTTGCTTGGTGCATTAGCCTCTCTTGGCTATTGGATTGCTACCAGGATTCTTTTCTCTGTCAAGATCAAGGTGCTCATAGGGTGGCTTCGACCTATGGTTGGGTGAAAAGGGTATTGTCAATGGAAAAATGAGCACAATCTTCTATATTCTAACACATCCATCAATACCCGAGCAGCCTTGTGTGGAGATAAGAGCCAAGTAAACATTTTTTGCAGTGAGGTACCCTGAATGGTCACCTCCCATCCACATTAAAGTATCATCGACATAATGTATGGAGGCTCTTGCGTTGATGAGAGACATGCAGTAATGTTCTCATTCAACTGTCATCGACCCCAATAGTCCAAGGTCCCCATACCTATACCAACTGGTCGAGGGTCCAACTTGTTCAGCAAGGTTCCTCGCCTGTGAGAGAACTGACATTTTATTATGTATTAAAAAAGAAACAAATTATAGGGAGAGAATGGATCTATCATCCAATCCCAGGATCTTGTCTCTATCAAGAGCCACAAGGTGTCCCGAACCAGGAATCCAACTAAGCCACTGCATGATCAGGTGAATGGATTTTAAGAGGTCGCCCCATATTTTTGAGACTGCGGTCATGTTGAAAGTAGGCGATCTGAGCCAGTTTATAATAGTGGTAGATGGTAAATATTTATCTTTTATAACTTCATGCCATATGCCTACACCCATTAGAACCCTCCAGAGAGTATTTGCTGCTAAGGATTTACTGAAGTGAAAGATATTGCGGAACCCCCAACCTCCATAGATTTTTGGTTTTTCTAGAGTGTCCTATCTGCAAAGTTGGAAATGAGAAGAGTCCTTGTTTCCTCTCTAGAGGAAATTAAAAATTATATTCCTGATATTGTTTAAAATAGTGCACGGGATGGTTGCGAACAACATCCAATAAACAACCAGACTTTCAAGAGTAGATTTAACCAAAATAAACCATCCACCTAATGATAACCATCTATTACACCAGAGGTCTATTTTTTTCTCCATCTTGGACAACAACCAGTTCCAGTCAACACTTTTGTGTAGCCCAGTAGTCAAATAAAAACCATATCTAAAACCTGTAGCTAGCTTTGAAAAATTATATGGAAGAATAGTCATGTACAAGGCCAAGTTTGCCTCCAATAACCCTACATGTAGTACATTTGATTTTTGTTCATTTACCTTTAAGCCTGATGCTTTGTAGAAGAATTTGATGATACCATCGATTTCTATCCATTCATTAATAGAAGCGTTTGTCATGATTAAAATGACATCCACAAAGAAAATATGAAGGATCTTAATCATTCTAGAAACTCTTATGCCTGTAATCTTCCCTTCCACTTTGATTTCATTAAGTAGTATGCTAAGACCCTCCAATACCAAAATGAATAACAAAGGGGATAAAGGGCATCCCTGACGTAATCTGCGACCGCTCCTGAAGAAATTTGTAGCTTCACCATTTACTAAAACAACAAAAGAAGATGAAGAGACATCTCATTATCCAGTTGGTGAATTGTAACCCAAAACCAATTTGAATTAAGAACATTCTTAGTAGATCCCAGTCAATACAATCATACACTTTTTGTAGATCCAGCTTCAAAATAATTGACTTATATTTCTTCTTTTTAATGTTGTGAAGGATTTCATGTGCAGTGCCAATGGCATCCTGTATTTCTCGGTCGTTCAGAAAGTTGATTTGTTGAGCAGAGAGGAATCTAGATAGGATAGGTCTGATACAATTTTCTATGATCTTTGAAATTAACTTGTAACAAAGATTGCAAACAGAAATGGGTCTGAAATCATTGAAGGTAGTCGGATTATTTGATTTTTGGATGAGGGCTATAAAGTTTGAATTGAGGTCGCTAGCTATCTGCCCCTTCATCCTAGATTCCTCAACCATCTCTAAAAGGTCGACTCCCACTAGATCAAAAAAGAAAGTGAAAAACTCTAATGTCCAGCCATCAGACCCAGGACTCTTATCTTTTTTAAACATGAATAAAACCTCCCTCAATTCTTCTTAAGTTAACAAGCCGAAAAAGGGAGCTTGCTTCTGAAAATCATTTACCATACGGGAGAAAAGCCCAGGTAATTTGCATTTTTCACTTGTTTATTGAAGTTCTTGTGCCTTGAAGAAATTACTGAAACATTTCACAACCTCTGCTTTTATATCCTCCTGACATGTATGACAAAGTCCATTGGAATCTAAAATCTCCCATATGTGTTTGCGGTTTCTTCTATAACAGGCATATTGATGAAAGAACTTTTTGTTCTAGTCTCTGCCCTATATCCATATAGCCCTGTTGTGTTGCCTCCACAGATCTTCATTTGCTTTTAGTAATGTTTTTTTTTCATGTTCCATAATACTTAGTTTCTGGTCTATATCCTGAGAGAAATCACCACCGACCCGATGCATGAGATATTCATTAATATCCAATTCCAAATTCTCCAGCTTCATAATGTTTTTTCTATTTTTTTCCATGATCCAAAGCTTTGTATGTTTCTTTAGATCCTTTAGCTTCCAAATGATTCTATGATGCATGCCTCCTTCAAAAAGGTATAGTGGATCTGTCCAGATCTTGTGTACAAGGGATATGAAATCCTTTTCCTGAAGCCACTATGAATTGAGTTTAAACGGATAAGGTTTGTAAGTCGGCCCAATCTTAGTTGTAAAAGGATCGGAGCGTGATCAGAAACATAAGGGTATTCCACCCAGGAACGATATAAACCAACTCCATATAGGAGCTCTTCAGATATGTAAAATATCTCTAGTTGTTTGGCGATAGAGTTGGTCCCTATGCACCCATTCCTCCAAGTGGGGACTACTCTATCCAGTTGGACATCAATTAACTAATTGGTCTGAAAAAGTGCTTCGAAATATTCTGACAAGGGACTCACCTATGCAGATCCTCCCCAAACTTCGCTAGGTGAGACTGTAAAATTCAAATCTCTCGCATTGATCAAATTTTTGTATGAGAGAAGACCATTGTCTTCCACAATGTTCTAGAATTTCTTTCTCTCCACACAAGGGCCATATGTGTTTAATAATGTAAGATTCCTCTTGCTTGCAATTCAGATCCCTGTCAATAAAATGCCACCAACAGAGAGGTAAGGTACCAATTCAAATTTGTTTGGATCCCAAGAAACCAAAAGTCCACCTGAGGTCCCCATCAAGTTAACAGCACATGTGACCCATGAGGGGCACAAGCCACTCATGAAAGTTCTAGTTTTTTGTTCAGGGACCAGAGTTTCCTGTAAAAATAAGATATCCGAGAAAGTTTTATCCAACAGTTGTCAAACATAGGAACTTCTTAGGGAGCCCCCTACACCTCGAATATTTAGGGATAGATAAATCATTACTTCGCCCAAGCAAGGGCTTTTACCACTCTAAGTGCCCCACTATTAGTGGAAGGAGAAATTGAAACAGGTTGTTGGGAGGAGGAGGTCGAACACTTTTTTCTATCACTACAGGTTTTTATGGGGGAGTACTCAATTCCCAGGCCACGTGACCAAGGAAATTCCTTTCCGTTACCTACACTAATTGGTCATGAAGTACTAGCTTCCCCATCCCGAGACAAGTTTTTATACACAGAGTTCCCCAAAAAGATAGGCAAAGGGACAGTAACAGAGGGGTCTCTTAGGTAAGGTATCAGGGAGTCTAATACCTTGTTTAATGAGGAATCAGTTTCCTTCGATTCATGATAATCGGGTAGTGTAGAAGGGTTCCTGCAAGGGATAAAGGGAAACTTGGAGGTGGAACAATGATGGTAGGATTCACCTGGATCAGTTGAGAGTGAAGTAATATGACCTAAGACCTCTAAAGGTTCAGGACTCCTCGTATTTTCCTGGATGACATCATCTGATAGAGGTACAAAAATGGGCTCCTTTTCCACCTGCTAGAAAGAATACCCAACAGCGGGCCCAACAGAAACCAAAGCCGACACTAAGGGCCTCCCCTCAAAAGAAGTATTTTGTTTTAACCATCCAAAAGCATCCAGAGTCTCTTTTTCCAAACAAGTTAAAGTAGAAAAAATCACAGGGTAGTATGACCTTAACTTACCCGAGAGACTCTCTGAGGGCGATGTTGGACTGGTGACCTCCGTCGGGAAGGGTAACCTCTGATGAAGAGTTATACAAAATCTCTTGCAGATCCGTGTCCTCCGAATCGTCCATGGAAACCCATCCTTTACAGTCCTGTCGAAAGTGACCGACGCAATGGAAAATGCTACACCTAAAAGGAATGCCTAGGCAATCAAGTCGTTGTAGTGTCTTACGACCCTGCCATTCGATCTCTAATACTTCTGGAAGACCACTGTGTATGTCAATTTTGACCAAGACTCGTGCCACCTTTATAACCATAGTGGTAAGGTTAAGACTATCCATAGAGATAAAAGAGCCAAGAGAGTTTATGATCGACATGAGTGTTACTTCGTTCCAGAGGTGGATGGGTAGGCCCGGTAGAAGCACCCACAGATGGCACAACTAAAAGTACTCAGAAGTCGGGTTGAGAGCAACGCACCAACGCTTTACCATGAGGTTGTTTCCCCCCATAACCCACCTGCTCTCCAACATAATGGACAATTATTCAGGGGACTTGTAGATGAAACCTAAACATCCCTTGGTTAGGTGTAATATTTTTGGTGTGTAACCTAACCGGGGAACCCACTGACTATTAACCCAATCCTGTAAAGTGACATTGCAGAGATAACAATAGGATACCCTGCCAACAAGACCACATAAATCCAATCTAGCCGCATGTTCGAGCCCCACATCCGACCCCAAAACCATCTTTTTGTATTCTTTATTTGGTTTCCACAGTCGTCGTCGGCTACAGGAGAGACCTGCAAGATAAAACTCCCTCTTCTATGATGTAGGGGGAGTTGTCTCTCTGTGTAAACTAGCCTCTCTATGAGCGACGAAAACCTTTGCAATTTTACGGGCACAATCTGTTAGACCAGGGATAATACCAGTGAAAGTGGGAGGTAAACAAGGCTTAACGGTAGAAAGAGAAGGTCGATGGGATGTCAAATCACCCTATGTAGAATTTAAGGATAGGGTACCATTCCCCAGGGAGTCAGCACTGTCGAAAAGGCCAGCCTGCTGCCAAATAACCTCATTTGAAACCTTCATAAGTGCATCAACATCTTTCGAGATGTCATCCCGGCCCGGCATGACTATGGAGATCCGCCACCTAGGCTCCACCGAATGTTCTTTGGCAGGGGAGTCAATCCAAAATTCAATCAACGAAAGGTTAAGTTGAGGATGTTCTACCTAGGAACCAGGGCCTATAAATAGTATCATAATGGATAAGTCAGACGACATGCTTCAGTAAATGAGGGTAGGTGTCATGGAACAGACCCCAAATAAGTAACATTTAAGTCTCTAACCCGGCTAGGAGGAGGTAAACGCATGGCGGGAGGAGATATAGGGAACGAAAAAAATCGTAACCAAAAAAAGAAAAAAGCAGTTCCAATTAAAAACCAAACCAGTTTAACACATCGCGGTTACCGAATCCGAAAAGGTTGGAACTAGTCTTCGGCTCCCTGCGGTGTCCGCCATTGTTGTAGTTTTTGAAATATTCTCTCACCCAGTTCACATCATATTTCAAGATTCTCTCTCTCCACACACTCACTCAACATATATAGACACTCACACAACATTACTTAAAAAAGTCTCTCACTCAACATTATTTTTAAGTTTAAAGAAGTATGGTAGGCAACATTATTTGTTTAAAGAAGTATAGTACACAACATTATTTCTAAGTCTCCACGCACGCAACATTAATTTTAAAGACAACGGACAACCTAGGAAGTGAACGACCTCAGTGAAAAAAGAACTGACATCTTTTATTATGCAAATGAGTTAATACTTGAAATGACAATGAAAAATATTCGAGCATATAAGATCTTGTCCATTAAAATCGCATGTGTGATTAAAATCCTATTAATTCTAACCATTTCCAATAAATATATGTGTATCAACATAATAAGAGATAAAATATTAATTACATTATAATTATATTATAATTATAAATTTATGAACTGATGTATTTCTATAATGCATCATTTAAAAAGCACACAACCCCTCAAGAAACATAACTCCTCAATAAATATGATATACAATTGTTTTGCTTTTATAAAAATTAAATAATGTGGTTAATATTCTCAAGTTAAGTTATTAGTTCTTGCCAAAAGTAGGAAAGTGTAGCCATTGGCTTCCCGTGTTTTATATTTCATTAACATTAGTTTGAGAAATGTAAACTAATCACGTGAAATTATTTATTTTGATATTTCACTAGCATTAGTTTGAGAAATGTAAACCAATCACGTGAAATTATTTATTTCCCAATTTTGCATACAAACTTTTTTCCATTTTCATTTCAAAGTGCTTTATGTAATCCAATCAAACGTTTTGCCTTGTTATTTGGCCTTATATCTAGGTGATCTGAATATTGAGTTACATTTATTTGTGAAATATTTGGTTCACATTTAAGGATTGCAATTTTCAATTGATAGTGCAGATTTCTAGGTAAATAATGTTACTCTTTACATTAATATTAACTTTTGTTGTTTTTAGATATAACTTAGGTTTCATAAGCAACCATAGTTTTAAAAATGGATAATCCAATAAGAAAGAAGGGGCCTCCTTATAACATTAGGGCTTTCTTATAAAATTACATTACACATGGTGATAACTCCACTACCTTAATTCACATGTGATTGACACATAATCCTTCAATCGCCTTAATTGGCGCGTAATCACTTCACCATTTTAATTGGCATGTAATCACTATAATGCCTTTGCTTCATGTGTCATATTCACTATATCTAGCTCTGGATCTAGGTTTATACTCTATTCGACATATCGATGCATGTGGCCTATATTCATGTAATATGTTTCCATATATCTGGATCTAGGTATGTACTCATTTGTTCCACATGTTGGTGTATTGAGCCGATATTCATGCAATATATTTAGCAATGGCATTGGCTAGCTGTTCTACGAAATGGACTTTTTCGTCGGAATCCAATGATATAAATTTACACGAATCACTATTTTTTGTTGTTCAGAATTCATTTCTGAATGCAGAAATGGATTCAGCATGCTGAAAAACTCCCAGGGCACCTGGGTTTTCTCGAAAAGAATTCTATTTATTCATGCTACACTATTCTAAACTAGTGAATGCATCACAAAATTTAGAATCCCAAGTTAGTTAAGAAAATAAATAGTTGAAGTATTATAGGTACTTACTATATTGACCAATTGTGGGGTCTATATATGCAACCTTGATTAAGATTTGTATGCAACTCGACTTGTTGAGCCCACTCTACTAGCCCAGCTTGTCTTTATTTTCTTGGATTTGTTTCTTCCGGTGTGCCTATGATAACCTACATCATTCCTCCTGGTCTGTCTCATTGTGTTTAGCCCACTTTTCCTTATCCTACCTACTTTGTTGTTATCCAATTTTCTTCCTACTTTACATCAATACAACCAATGGGTGAGAGAAAATCTTTGAGCAGCAAGAGTCTACTCCCACGTTTATATTGTTTTCCTTATGCGTTGATGGGTGGAAAGGAAAAGAATATTCCAATCACCCAACTTTGAACCCCATTACTTACTCTAGTTTACTAAAGGACCATGTCGTGGTACTAAGATTGATGTTGGACATGTGTAGACAATGTCAGATCTCATTGAATATCAATAAATGTATTTTCAACGCACCTTTTGGTATTTTTTTAGGACATGTGGTGTGTAAACAGGGTCTGCTGGTTGATCCTGCTAAAATTGTTGTCATAGTTAACTTACCACCACTGGATTCAGTGTGGCAGTTGAAGAGTACACTTGGCCATACAGGATATTACAAGAAGTTCATAAGGGGATACACACAGATCACTGCACTAATGGAGAAGTTACTGAAGAAGGATATCAAGTACCAGTGGAATGATGAGTGCCATTAAGAGTTTGGATATTTTGAAGGAAAAGATGGTCACTGCTCCAATTCTAGTGTTTCAAGATTGGTCAAAGGAATTTCATGTGCATGTGGATGCATCTGCAATAACATTAGGAGAGGTATTAACCCATCCAGGAGAAGGTGATATAGATCACCCCATAGATTTTGCAAACAGGAAGCTGTCAGATTCAGAGCAGAACTACAATACTATAGAAAGAGAAGGTCCAGCTATGGTTCATGCATTACAAAAATTCAGAAATTACTTGTTAGGACAACACTTCAAAATATTTACAAATCATTCATCCCTAAGATATTTAGTCAATAAGCCAGTGTTGGGGGGGAGGATATGCAGATGGCTATTATTATTTCAGGAATGTGACTTTGAATTCATGGTGAATCCAAGAAGATTGAATGCAGGACCTAACCATTTGTCAAGAATTACTAAAGGAGAAGAACCAAGCAGTTTGGAAGACAAATTTCCAGATGCACAATTGTTTTTAGTACATATAGTTGATGAGTATTTTGCTGACATTATTGAGTTTTTGAGTACAAGAGTTGCACCAAGAGAAATTACTATTGCGCAGAATAAGAACTTGGTAGTAAGAGTTGCATATTATCAACTAATTGCAGGTCATTTTTACAATATGGAGTAGAAAGAAGAAAATATGAATACAACAGTCCAGGATCTAAAGCCGAGGCATAAGACAATGCCCATCTCGAAGAAACTGAGGGTTGCATAGGAAATTAAAAACCTGCAGGTATAAGTAAAATAAGTCCAAGAGGAACAATAGGTTAGACAGGCTCAGTTGGAGCCCCTACAAGAACAAGTAGAAAAAATGATAACAACGCTAGAAACAGAGAAAAACAACATGGAACGGGCGCACATAGAAAGCATACAAGTGTTGAAGGAGCAAGTTACAACGCAGGTTGTAGAGACCCTCATAGAGAAGAATGCACTGATGAAGGGAAAAAAGACATGAATTGGTGCAGAAGTTTCAATAGTTGCATAAATGAGTGCAGGAGGCAGACACAACTTGAGTGGCTCGGGACGAGCCACAAGTTAGTGTCGGGGGCCTATTGAAGCAGAAATTTTTCAGAGTAAGCGCAGTAAACAAAGAAGCATGGAACAAAGGGATTAGCACACACCGAGAAAGAAGGAAGATCAATGTGACAAAGGGAAAAGGAAGTAGCGCGCGACAGGATTTGCGGAAATCTGTCAGATATGTGGACAAACCTAGCCATGCTATGGTAGGGTTTTGGAGTCATAATGTAAGGGGTTTAACCCATTTTTGTAGTATAAATAGAAGATGTATGAGGTAAATTGAAGTAGTATTATGATCTTAATCTGTGTAATGACCCTTTTCTTATTCCTGTAAATAATCTCATAAATAATCTGAAACACTAGCTAAATTATAATTAATTATGATATAACCTTAAATTGATTACAAGTTATTAATTAATTATTTTGGATTATACTTAAGCGGAAATA
>ML796416.1:634284-664441 GCA_009831015.1 Picea engelmannii
AAATGGATCTTTCAATACCTCAGGGAGATAGTTGTATGCGAAGAGGTAGGACTCTATTTTCCCAATTTCAGTGTCCCATTTTTCTTTCTCTTTCATCAATATTCTGTAAGCTTTTTGTTTATCCTTTCCTTCACGTATGAATCTTCCTACCAGTTCCAAAAGTTTTGGAATTCCACCATATGACTGTACGATCTCGTTCAATTGGATCTCATTCAAGTGGGTAGAATTTATCTTTTTACCATGGTCTTCTATCTCACCATAGATTTCTCTCCTCAAAAGATGCATAGCTTCTTTATCAGGAAGGCCTTTCATAGCATATACTATGGTTTTCACTTTTAACACACTGCGCACACCTATCTCACGTGCAGTGAGAAGGAGCCTTACCTTCTTGGCTTTATTCATATCCTTGGGCAAAAGCTGCTCAAGCTCATCTGGGCGCAAAACATTATCAATGTATATAAAAGTGGGCACCTTCTCTAACATCAGGCCCAGTTCTCGCTGTCCATCCTCATGCGCTCTAATATCTGGAACCGTCTCTCCATCTTCCATTAAATCTTTTAAAATCAATCTCTGCAACTTTATTATCTTTGGAGTTGAATCTATATTTTCGAAGAGTTGAACTTTAGCATATTTACATCCTTGAATGTCAAGGAGTGAAAAGACGGCATCTGCAAGGGTGGTCTTACCTAATCCTCCGAATCCATGCAACATAACTGCAATAGCATTTTTCTCACTCCCACATTCCAAAAGATCAATAATTTCTTTGGCTGGCTCCTTAACTCCAACTGTTTCAACAACATTTAACATCAGATCCATGTTTGTAGTAATAAAAACACAAATTGAATAAATTAATTTGACAATATATTCACCAGCATGTTCCGGATATCTTCTGGAAAGAGGTGCTTTCTTACGGTCATTGGCATCCCAAATACAAATACCCATTTGTGTATTAATTTGCTTGTACATGCGATCTATCTCTTGTCTAAAATTATCCAGATCTTCCTTGTTTACCGAGGCTTTGAAGAACCTGTAAGGAGTCGATGAAAATCCATTAAAACACTGATTTCTCCGAATTGAACATGGGGCCGAGGCAGGGGCATTCTAAGAGAACAAAGTGGAACATTCAAAAAGGGCAGACAGAGAAATGCAGGCAGCATTAATTATGGAGCAGTGAAGTGGGAGCACACGTGGACCTCTTATATGGCCAGATGTAAATTCTAATAATGGGTGAAGGTTTGACTTGTAATGTGCCTTAGCTGGACTGCTATTTTAGTAACATACTCGAAAGATTTTATTTATTAAGAATGATTATTAATTTTAATATTATGGTAAAAATCAAATTGATGTAGAAGATTTTTTGGTTTGTGGTAAAGAATAATGTGTATGTAATTATTTATTCAATTAAGTAATTACATAATTAATGATCACAATTAATGATCTTTTAATCTTATTTAACCTTAAACTCTAATCTAATGGTTATACATTGAAGATGATGGCATATTCTTAGTTGTCCTTCAAAATTAATGGATCAGATTTATTGTTCATAACTTTCTTGCATTTATCAAGACATCCCTTAACATGTTTACTTTTTAACATTTACCTAATCACATTAAAAAATTACTGTAAAGATATGTAATTGCCACGTTTAAATGATTAAATAGGATTAAACCGCATAGCCAAACCTTTAACCGCGAATTAACCACTGTGCTAGTTAGTTAGTTTGAAGGAATATATATTCTTTCATATTTTTCATATTTAAAATTTCTATAAATTTAAAATCTGATTTTTAAAACAGAAACACATATCTTCTTTACCATTTTCACTATCATATCTTCATCTTTGTCATATGAGAGATTATATAATATCATAACCATAATATTTATTGTAACTTAATCCCCTTTCCTATTTTTCTTTCTAATATATTATATTAGATATAATTTATATTATCCTACTTCATCATTTGGTTTATCTTATCTTATCCTTCACATTATCACTTTATGATAATAAAATATAACAATACATTATCATTTTCTAGCATTATAATACATCACCATCATTATTAACCATCATTATTATTGGGCAGTTCTAACCTTCTAGATTCCCTATACTAATTTTCTTTTTTAAATATTATAATCATTATTTTAAGTTTTTTCTCTTCAACTACTATTTTATAAAAATTATTAAATATTTTTATTTTTATTGATGATGATTAACGTCCACTAAAATCTAATTAGTCTATAAAACGTTATTAATTTTAATCGATTATTAATTATTTTCAATTTATCATTTTGAAGACTATTAATTATTTTCATTATCTATTATTTAATTATTTTCATTATCTATTATTTAATGGTCATCTTTTTATTGTCTTGATAATAATATAATAATAAGTAAAGTGATTACTCTAAAAGTGAGGTAAAGTGTATACTCTATTTTAATGGGTTATTAATTATTTTCACTTTATCATTTTGGGGACTATTAATTATTTTCATTATCTATTATTTAATGGTCATTTTTTTTTGGTCCTGATAATAATATAAGAATAGGTGAAGTGTATATTGTAAATTTGAGGTGAAGTGTATACTCTATTTTAATGGGTTATTAATTATTTTCACTTTATCATTTTGGGGAGTATTAATTATTTTTATTATCTATTATTTAATGGTTATCTTTTTGTTGTCCTGATAATAATATCATAATAGGTCGGTATTGTGTGGTCTAGTGACTAGTGGATGTATTGTTAAGGCGTTTATGTTGTTAAGTTCAAACCTCAATTATCTTGAAAAGTCAAGCTTGTTGACTGTGTGGTTCTCCCTTGAGGTTATAAGGTTCCTAGGGAATATAAGACAACCTTCCCCTAAATACAAATAAATAAATAAAGATAATAATATAATAATAAATGAAATATATACTCTAAAAGTGAGGTGAAGTGTATACTCTATTTTAATGGGGTTATTAATTATTTTCACTTTATTTTGAGGACTATTAATTATTTCCATTATTTATTATTTAATGGTCATCTTTTTGCTGTCCTGATAATAATATAATAATAGGTAAAGTGTATACTCTAAACCTGAGGTGAAGTGTATACTCTATTTTAATGGGTTATTAATTATTTAATGGTAATCTTTTTGTTGTCGTGATAATAATATAATAATAGGTGAAGTGTATACTCTAAAGTGAGGTGAAGTGTATACTTTAAAGATGATTGTTTCGAACTAGATACACAATTTTTATTGAGAAACATTTAAAAAAAAAAAAAAAACACATTATTAAATACTAAATTTATTTAAAATTTAAAATTAATAATTAAATTAAATCGAAAGTAATTTTTAACAACATAATCACATAATTAAATATTAAATTTATTTAAAATTTAAAATTTAAAATTAATAGTTAAATTAAATCGACAGTGGTAAGATTAAAAAGGTCTCCTTTCCTATATGTGCATATCAATAAATAAGATTAGAATGTTGATTACTCACTTGGAAAATTTTGACGAGTCAATCTGATAACAACACATGATGAAGCCTTCAACTATCAATCCGGTCGCTTCCTTGATTATATCGTGCATTCCTTCATTCAACTGAGGGCGTTCTTTAAATTGCTTGGCAATTTTGGCGAGAAAAACCATTTCCTTCAGMAGACGCAGGCACTCAKCTTTGTTGGYATCAATTTCTTCAAACCTCTCCAGGATATTTGCTACTACAACGAGACCTGCAGTAACCAAGTGTGCCGTTCCCATACCSTKGAGGACACCGCTAACRRCTGTCTTSATCGMGTCASYGGGAATCACATCTTTCTGAATATGATAAAATAAAGATAAAAGAAGAATTTAGATGATGSATACGATACTCGAATTTCACCATATGAATGAAAAGTTCTATGAATTAAGAATTGTCAAATCATGAAGGTCCAAGTTTAATACGCACAACGACATTGATTCCCTCTGATAGGAACTCTTTTAATTTGAAGAATGTTTTGGAAGCAGTGGGCCAATATTGTTGAGCCCCCTTTCTTTCTGACGATTTTTTACTTCCCTGGAACAAAAGGAAACGAAATTTCATTCACTCTGTCGGCTGTGTATTCAATCTGCAGGTGTCCATATAAAATCACAATATCGATATCAATGATAGCGATGCACTTTACCTGGATGAGTTCCAAGCGTTGCGATATGCGCTCAATCAGGTCGTCCAGATCGATGTCCACATTATCTCCTTCAATCTCACCAGCATCTTTATTTATGTTGGTAACAGAGGAGGACATCCCTTGAAGAGAAGAGGAGTCGCTTTCTCCAGGTCGAATTGAGGAGGAGGCAACCGATTGTTGGGAGTGATGGATATCATCTGTAGCCAGGACCACCGTTGGAACGCAGGAAGAAGAGGGGGAGGCAGCAGTTTCTGGAACAGTGGAAGAGGACGAGGCACCACATAGAGGAGGTGATGGAATGGAGGAGGCACCACCTGATGGTGGAGGAGGCACCACCTCATCCTGCTTTACGACAGCAGCAGAAGAGGAGTCGTCCTGATCTGCAGAAGAAGAAGAGGGCGGCTCAATACGCGTGACTTGGGCATCAGACATTGACGTTGATGGAGGGGTTTGGGGGTCATGTGGTGTTGCTATGGTTTCTGTAGCAGCAGCGTTTGTATTATCATCTGCTGAAGAAGCATTTGCGGGATCAGAGGGCGATGGGGTGTTTCTCCCCGAAAAACAAGAAAAACAGGAGCAGCAGCAGGAGCCTCTCCTTGTCATTGTTGTTCCAGGAAGGTTAGACTGGAAGCTGAGGATGAGAATAGGAAAAACAAAGAACGAAGAAAAACTGAAATTTGAAAACTAGCAGTTCTAGGAATTCACTGCAATTCATCACAACTACAGATAATCAAGAGCTATATAGACAGGTTCAATCTAGTTGTTTGCAAATCACGAATTCCATAGAATTATTTTAATGGGGTTATTTTTTCTTGGATTGATTTGAGAGGAGATTATTGTTGACAAAGCTGCATTACGGCCCTGACCCGATCACGTCAATGTACAAACGAGTATGTGCATGGATTAGCTCAGACGCCTATCACGGAGAATAGAGAACTAGGAGGAAAAAGCAGTGGAGAGGATGGAGCAGGAATATTTTATATAATGCGCTTTAATAAAAGCTTGCAAGGATTGGACAACTCGTCAAATCTATGCTTTTTTATTTTGTTTTCTTTTACGCATGGACTCACTTACGAGAATCTTATGCCCTTTCGAGCTTCCAATGATTAAAAGGCACACTGATCTCAATTATTTAAAATAAAACAGTATTATAATTTTCAAACATCGAATAATGACATGGGAATCTTATGCCCTTTTGATCTTTCAATGAATAAAAGGGAAACTGATCTCAATTATTGATATAGCGCATTATTAGTTTAATAAAAGCTTGCAAGGATTGGACTCCTCGTCAAATCTATGCTTTTTTATTTTGTTTTCTTTTACGCATGGACTCACTTTGTTTCCGCTATCAAGAGCAGTGCATTGATCGTATGAGCATGAGAATCTTATGCCCTTTTGATCTTCCAATGAATAAAAGGTACACTGATCTCAATTATTTAAAATAAAATAGTATTATAACTTTCACTTTAATAAAAATGTTTTTTTTTTTTTATTATTATCAAGTTTATTTATTTCTCCTCATCTCCCTCTTCATAAAAAATATCCTCTCAATCACTTCATTTGGATGGAGATATTATATATTAATGCTAAGAAGATATATATAGCAATTTGTTATTTCACACCTATTAGTTCTACCTTTTATACAAAGAACAATCTAGATAAAAATTGTCTCTATAAAAACATAGAACAAGATATTTATAGTATGAGAAATGAAGGTAGTATCCTCCCGCTAGGAGACTTTAATGCTAGAACTGCAACTAATCAAGTGATTATCTTAAGGAATGATTCCAACCCTAACCCTCTATGTCTAGACATAAACCTTGTTTTAGCAAATAAATACAAGATAAATTCAGAATTTATATGGTACCAGGCTAATCAACCTTCTCAAGATCTAATCATTTGTAGTGGTCTAATGAAGTGGCCAAAATCTAAACAAATGAATTGTATCATGGGTTGCGTAGCATTGTTGTGGACGATGTGATTTCAAATATCCTTGTTTACAACCAAATAGTAAATTTTTACCTTTTAAATAACCATGAGCCCGACTATGATCATAGACCTTTAACCCTAACTCTAAACTTTATCTTGCACAAAAACCCCCTTGAAGATAACTCTCATAACCAAAGACACTTGCTTTTTGACAAAATAAAGTTGATTTCTTCTTGAAGGATTTTAACACTAAATTAAATCGTTTATCATATAAGAACAATATTGAAGACATCTATCATAATTTTACAACAATCCTCTATACCTCCATAAAAAAAATCTCTATGGACGTGTTGTGTAAAAAGAAGAATAGAATACCCAACCCTTGCTATAATAATGAGTGTAAACTTGCTACAAAATCCATTAGGGATACCTCTAATGAGCCCTTCAAATATGATAATATTAATAGATACAAATCCCTAATTAAAAGGAAAAAAATGACACTACATAAAAAAAAAAAGAGTTTTTTTGCACCTATCTAAGGTAGGTGCAAAGCATTTTTGGAGATAAATTCGAACTCGTAAAACTAAAGAAAATGATATGATTCCCATTAGAATTCCTACCTTAAAAATCTTTATGAATGGTGTAATGTCTTGGACAACATTCCAAAAGTTTCTATAGAAGATGAAGTTAAAAGACATAAAATTTAGGGTTAAGTGACTAGCAAAACTAAAAATATTGAAGGATACCGAGTTCAATGTAGCCGTCAACTTTATTTTAATAAAACTATCATTCTTTTCCTTTGAAATTTATTTTCACTTATACAATATATCTTTTTGTTTAAGATGAATAATGATTAAAATCTTTGTCAATATTCTCAAAAGTATATAATCAATTATTTAAAAAATAAATAAAAATAATCATAATTTATTATTTTTGAAAAATTCAATTAATTTTTAAAATTAAAAAATTACTAATATTTTAATATTTTAATTTATAAATGACTTAAAATTAAAAACTAAAAAAATTCTTCATATAATAATTTACATTTATAATTTTAAATTATAAATATAATAAAATTTATATAAAATAAATATTTTTTAAAAATTTTTTCTCATCAATTTATTACAATTTAATGCATAATATAATTATTACTTGTGATGAGCTCTGATAATTTACATTTATAATTTTAAATTATAAATATAATAAAATTTATATAAAATAAATATTTTTAAAATTTATTTCTCATCAATTTATTATAATATAATTATTACTTGAGCTTTGATAATTTACATTTATACTTTTAAATTATAAATATAATTTTTTTTTATATAAAATAAATATTTTTTTAAAATTTATTTTTCATCAATTTATTACAATATAATGCATAATATAATTATTGCTTAAGATTAGTTTTGATAATTTACATTATAAATATAATAAAATTTATAAATAATTTACATTTATAATTTTAAATTATAAATATAATAAAATTTATATAAAATAAATATATTTTAAAATTTATTTCTCATCAATTTATTACAATATAATGCATAATATAATTAGCTTTGATAATTTACATTTATAATTTTAAATTTTAAATATAATAAAATTTATATAAAATAAATATTTTTTAAAATTTTTTATCATCAATTTATTACAATATAAAATAATGCATAATATAATTATTGCTTGAGATGAGCTTTGATGTGTAATTTATTCCATTATATACATGGAGTTGACATGTAATATTTAAAAATATGTTAATAAAAAAATATTTCAATGTCCACTTTAATAAATTTTTATTTTGTTTTTATTAATTTTATCCATTTCTTCTCACATCCCTTTTCATAAATAAAGATCTTCTCAATCACTTCATTTGGATGGAGATATCATATATTAATTCTAAGAAGAGATATATAGCAATTTGTTTTTTCACACCTATTAGTTCTACCTTTTATACAAAGAACAATCTAGATAAAAATTGTCCCTATAAAAACTTAAAACAAGATATTTACAATATGAGAAATGAAGGTAGTATCCTCCTGYTARGAKACTTTAATGCTAGAACTGCAACTAATCAAGTGGTTATCTTAAGMAATGATTCCAACCCTAAYCCTYTATGTCTATACATGGACMTTGTTTTAGCTAATAAATAAAAGATAAATTYAGAAGACTTGACCTAGAATTTATAWGGTACYGAGCTARTCAACCTTCTCAAGATCTAATCATTTGAAATGGTCTAATGAAGTGGCCAAAATCTAACCAAATGACTTGTATCATGGGTTGCGTAGTAGTGTTGTGGATGATGTGATTTCAAATATCCTTGTTTACAACCAAATAGTAAATTTTGACTTCTTACATAACCATGAGACTGAATATGATCATAGACCTTTAACCCTAACTCTAAAATTTATCTTGCACAAAATCCGCTTGAAGATAGCTCTCATAACCAAAGACACTTGCTTTTTGACAAAATAAAGTTGATCTATTCTTAAAGGATTGTTGGCATAGGGGCGGACCCAGGGTTCAACGCTACAACAATGCACCAACAAAACCCTAACTACCGGCCCTTTCGGCAACACCTGCGAAGTAGATGAAGTCTCACCTGAGGTAGAAGTAGGGGTGGTTGCAAGACTCAGGTGTCTACAACCTTAGTGTTATCACTAATATTTCGTCCGCACATGGTTACAAGAACTCAGCATCGTCAAACAGTGATGAAGTCATCCATGGACCTGAATTAATACCACAGCATTCAAAAAAGGTCAAAAACTATACAAAGTAGTGAAAAATTGAAGAGCGCTTTGCAGACATTGGGCGTGCGCGTGCATGCGCGGAACTGGAACGTAGAAATCGCGCACAGGCGCACGATGCACGACTGTTAGCGCAAAAATTCGTGCACCTGCTAAACGACACATTTATGGAAGTGGTCGGCCTCCCAACCACTTATGGTTCAACTCCCAAGCCGATTTGACCCTCAAATTTGGGCTGGATCCGGCTGGTGGACTCGTCAAAGACCTAATAATGCCCTAACTGACCTCTTTTCACACTACAAAGAAATTAAACAATAACCCAAATGAATGCTATAAAAAGACATGGATGCACCTCATTTTCTCAAGGAATTCAAAGTAATGCTATGCTGCCTCTATTGTTTTGAGAACTCCATCCTTGACACAAGCATATTGGCACCATTACATTGAACAATCCACCTCACCATTGAGTGGATTTGTAAAGAGTTCTTTCATTAACTTTAAATTAAAAAATAAAACTTTAATTTCAAAAAATAAATAGAAATAAAAATAAATTCCAACTTTATAATAAAATATAGAAATGGACCAGACTTAAGACATCTTGATATTAAAATAGAAAACCAAAAACAAATTACACACAAAGATATTAAAAACAAAGATATTAAAAACTTTCAAACATATATACTAAAACTAAACTCCAAAACTTTTTAACCCATACTAAAAAAACTAAAAGTTCATTTTGCAAATTATTAGATCATAAAACAATATACTAAGTAAAAAATAATTAATTTAAATATTAAATTATATATCCTATTATAACACAAATGTTGTAAGTTAACCTAATATAGATAATTTACTAACTTATGTTTTTTAAAATAATTTAAATAATATAAAATAAAAATAAATATAATATCAAACTTAAAATACAAAATACATTATTATTATCATAAATAAATAAAAAATAAAAATCAAGTTATCATAGAAATTGGCTCTAACCTCGTTCTAGATATAAAGATATGCCTAAATGATTGCCTAAACATGAGGCGATTATTGTAAATAGAGTACTATATATTGAATTTGAGAACCCTCCAAAATCTGCATATTCACCATAATAACTTATTAATATTCGATAGCCGCATCTCAAGAAATGAACCCTTATTCTTTCCTTCATTAATATGATATAATTTGTAAATAGAAATCCATTGCTTTTTTTATCCATGTGGCCTGAATACTTTTGAAAAATGGGTAAAACCATTAAAAATTAATTTAATAATTTATATTTATATGGTGGAAAAATCATCGCTTTTTTATCCATGTCTTTTCTATATTTTTTATCCTTTTCTTTTGTATATTTGCAAGCTAGCTTACTCTATTAATTATTAACTAGCACAATTACATAATTGTTGATGAATTTAGATATTTTTACAAAATGTGTAAAGTCATTAAAAATCATTTATATGGTTGAAATTTGCAAGCTAGTCTATTCTATTAATTAGCATAGTCACATAATTGTTGATGAACATCAATAGGCAATTTAGGCAATTTAGATATGTTGTACATTTTGATTTTGCATTGGATAAGACATTCATTGAACATCTAATTTAACATCTATTAAATTTGTTCATAGTGATACAAACCCTAACTCTAATATAATCCTAATGGTTTCCATTAGCACTATCACATTTTCATAAGCCTCAATTCCATTTGCACTATAGAGTGGTAAAAGTAAAATGATTGGCTAGAGTGGTAAAGGTAAAATGATTGCCAAAGTTAAACATTATTTTTATCTCTCCACACACTTTTTTTTTCCAAAAGGAAAATTGCTCAATTATATTGGATATATAATTTTTTTACATCATCAGATCCACTTCGGATATAAAACTATAATACAGTCCAAGAAAGATAATTTCAGATATTACAATAGAATATATAAGTTCAGAGTTCCAAAACTCAAAAAAAAGTGTGAGTGCAATAAGTCTAAGCCAAACGATTGGTTGTACATTTGTCTACATCCGATCAATGGAAAGGAGAAACATCAAGCCCAAAAAACTTTGTCAAAAAGTGAAATCAACACTAGAACAGATGGATGTGTTTTCTGGGACCCTCTGCACCATTTAGCCAGCTGTAAAAAGTGATTCCGCCTTCAGGTTCCAGAGATGATTGCTTTGATAATGTGTCTACCTCCTTGTTTTGTACCCTATATATATGTTGAAAGATTAATTCCTAAAAAACTTTAATTAATTCCAGCACTTTGATCTTCCAGCCCTCAATTGCACATGTTTGTAATCTACCTTTTTTTTAAGCCAATCTATGACCACCTTTGAATCCCCCGGGATCTGTTGTTTATGTATAGATAGGTGGTGTGCCAGAGTCAATGTTGCCCAAACTCCCATAAGTTCTGCTTTAGTATTAGTTCCCTCACCGCAATTCATCATCCATCTAATAACAGTAGACTCGGGTGTTTTTAGGACACCCTCGGCTCCACATTGTTTTCCATCAGCCCGAGTTGCACCATCAAAACATGCTAGAGTGTTTCCCATATGGTGAGAAAAGGAACATGTACAAGCTTGTAAAGGCTTATGTATAAAATGCTTTCTTTTGAGGGCGCCAATAGTTTTTATGGTTACCGACAGTGCAGAGGGAGAAATATTCTCGAAAAGTGCAGAGTTTCTCTCCAACCAAATATATCAACAAATAAGGGCTGGGAGATATGAAATATTCACTTTCTCCTTTGTCTAGGATTTATAACAATCCGAAAATGATGAACCTGTCCATGCACCCTTGAAACTCAGAAAAGTGTTTAATCTTTCCCAGATTGATTTTGTGAAAAAACAACTAATGAAGAGATGGTTTATGTCTTCGACTTTGCTCTTTCATAATGGACACTGACTGGGGCCTTCCCAACCCTTTTTTTGGAGTGTATCCCATGTAAGTAGATTTCCCTCTACTGCCATCCAAGTGAATAATTTTATTTTAAGTTGGATATTCCATTTCCATAAGCCACGCCTCCATCCTGTTGATATTATGGTAGCTTTGGGAGGTATGAACCTCTATTGTGACCTATGACGAGATTACAATATTTTGGAAGGAAGCAAAGAAGTAAAGGAAACCCTAGACGAGATGTCGGCTACAAAAATATAATTAATATGAATTAATTAATACCCAGAAGGAGATGTCGGCCTAGGCAAGTCTGTCAGATTACTATAAATACAAGGCACCATTTCTCATTATTCACATTCTCAGAATTGCAAAAAGCCAGTTGTGTGCACTGGAGTTGGCAATTTTGTGCGCAAGTTTCTAGGGAAGGTGTTGCGCCAGTTTCTGGGTGGGACTATCTAATCATCTTTGGTTTCTCTTCTTGCTTGGTGCATTGGCCTCTCTTGGCTATTGGATTGCTACCAGGATTCTTTTCTCTGTCAAGTTCAAGGTGCTCAGAGGGTGGCTTCGGCCTATGGTTGGGTGACAAGGGTATTGTCAATGGAAAAACAAGCATAATCTTCTATATTCTAACAAGTTATGGGCCCACACCTCCTTCATTCAGTCTAAACACTGGAAGGAAGCATAGCCGCTAGAATATTGAGCTCACTAAGGAACTTCCGCTAGGGTTACTAGAAGGAGCAACTTCCAAGACACTGCAGCTAGGGTTACTAGCAAGAGCAGCTTCCAAGACACTGCAGCTAGGGTTACTAGCAGGTGGAGTTGTAGAAACCCTAATCCTCTTGTTGAGGCACCTTGAGTGAAGGGATTGACCTAATATCTGGATATATCAGTGCGCCCTAGCCCAACGCATCTCCCAGTACTCTCAGAAAGCCAAGACGTGAAGTTTGAATTTTTGGTTCTAGGGTTGACCAAGTCAAAGCAGCCATGACTTACTCTATGAAGACAGAAAACAAGTTAGATGGAGATTCTAACTTCAGAGCGTGGAAGACAAGAATTGACCTCATCCTTGCCAAGAATAAAGTGTTGGATATCGTGAAAGGAAAGATCGTGAAACCAAAGTTTGAAGAAGGAAAAGAGAAGGAACCGCAGAACGTTGCAGCTATGGAGAAGTTCAAAGACGTTGACATCAATTCCATGAGTATCATAGTGGATTCTATAAAATACCACTTGATACCCTACATCTCCCATCTTGACTCATCGAAGAAGATGTATGATGCCCTAACAAACCTCTTCTTAGTCAGAAACATTGGACAAATAATGAGTCTGAAGAATGAGCTCTGTGACATGAAGATGAATGATGATGATAGCATAGAATCATACTTTATGAGGATCTCCCAGTTAAGAGATCAACTACAAGCTATTGAAGAGATCATTTCAAAGAAGGAATTGTTAAACATAGTACTCAATGGTCTTCCTAAGACGTGGGATTCATTCACCGCAAGCATGAACACAAGGAAGGAGTATCTGACATTTGAAGAACTTTGGGCTTGCTGTGCTCAAGAAGAATCAAGAATCAGTGCAAAAGAGAAACCCCAAAAGAAGTACGATGATCAAGCCTTCACAACAAGATTCAAGAAATTCAGGAACAAAAGGAAGTTTGTCTCAAGGAGGAAGCCAAATCAAGAGAAAGATATTTCAGAAGTACAATGCTTCAACTGTCGAAAGTATGGTCACTACAAGAATCATTGTTCCGAGCTAAATAAAAGGAAGGGGACACATGAAGCATCAGTTGCCGAAGAAAAGGAACCTACAAAGAAGACTAAGTAGGATGTAAGAGACTTCTTCTTCTAAAGGTAACAATACTCCTCTTATTTCTTGTACATATCTTGTTTGCATAGTCTCTGTACATATCTTGCATATCTATCTCTTAGAAGATAATATGTTCCAAGAAAAACTATACTTATGAAAGAACAAAAAGATAAGGATCGCTATTATTATACAAGTCAAAGGATGAAATACATCAAACAAATCATGTGGAAGCTATTACAAGATAAGATGAAATCAGAATCAATCATGAAGAGACTTAGAAGAAGCAAAGACAAAAAGAAGTCAGCAATCAAGAAGAAATTGGAGAAAGACTTATGATGTTTTTGTAGAAGACAATAAAACGGAAGCGTGGACTCTGTTGGACAGAGAAAGCCAATTATATATATATTGCAGAAGACAATAAAGATGCAGACGGAACCATGGACTTTGTTAGACGGAGGGAGCCGATTATATGCACTCATACATGAAGCAAGGATTAGGAGGGAGCTAATCCTATGATCCATTGAAGATGATGAAGTATATATCCATGGTAACAGCCATGAAAAACAATACGTGTTCAATTCGACCTAGAAGAAGTCTTCTTCGAAGAGAAGCCTTAAAGTATCCCTTGTTGTCCATCCACATCCGTGATCCTATGATTAAATAAAGAAATGGAATCTTTAGGGCATGGAATCTATAATAAACTCCATGAACCCAAGAGCTAAAGAAAAACATAAGAAAGAACATGAAGATTCCAAGAAAGAAAGAGAATCCAGAACAACCAGTCATTGTATTAAGAATCACAAGATTACCAGCCTGATATAAACTCACTAAAAAAAAATCAAGCAGAGGAACTGAAAGTCATGATGAAGAACAATGTATGCAAGACTTATGAATAAAAGCTTTGCAAGATCCATAACTAGAGGTTCTCCCAGATGGAGGGAGAAAACTATGATCATTACCTGTTCGAGTAAACCAGACATACCTCTACATGAGTCATTATATCATTCGCAATATCCATGAGTTGGAGTTCTACATCAGATGAATGCAATTGAACTAAGAGTGTATGAAGAGAAACCTCAAGACCTTGAGGCATACCAGAAAGAGACCCTTGTATGCAGATGGAAAAAGATAACTCTGTGAAGAACCTCCAGTGCACAACAGAAGCATGGTGAAGATTTTCGATAACAGAGATATTGTATCAAGATGATCACTTAGCAGATCAGATCTCATGATGACAGAAGGATATGTTCCAGTTTTCCAACAATGATATACTCTATTGATTAGAGCTACATGAAGCCTTCAGAGAAAACCAGTGTTCCAGACAGAAGTACATTTGAAATCAAGCATTACATTATCCGTGATGAATTCCAGAAAGGAGAAAGTGGTTCTCCAATACATATCTCCACAGATGAGCAGATAAGCAAACATTTTTGTAAAGCTTATGTCCAAGATGAAAGAGTTTGTGTACTCAAGCTGAAGCTCCTGGAGACAACTTCCTTATTGAAAAAGGAAGATATGACTCCCAGGTTGGGAGGGAGCACTAATGTATTATTGATTGATGGACAATTATTTTTCAGTTCTAAAAATGGTCCAGGATGAGCAGTTTCCTTTCTAGTTCAGAAAGTTAATTGAGATCTCTGAGGAACAATGATTTCCCATTGTGGTTAACATGGGAAATGGTCTAGATTGTTGATGTATCATAGACAATGACTCTCCATTGTGGTTAATATGGAGAGTGGTCTAGGGCAGTCTTTCTTCTTGAGGGTTACTCAAGAAGACTGGCCCACCACATCGGACAACGATTTATCATTGTGGTTAACATGAGGAATGGTATGTTTTGGAGGTTGATACAGGACAGTCTTTCCTCTTGTGGTTAATAGAAAAAATGGTCCAAACATTCATTCCTTAGGGTTTATACATTCTCTCCAGGGTGCACTTTGATTAATGTAGGAAGAATGGCCCAAGGTGGGGAATGGTCCAGGCTTAGCAATCAGGGACAGTCATTCCTTAGGGTTTATACATTCTCTCCAGGGTGCACTTTGATTAGTGTAGGAAGAATGGCCCAAGGTGGGGAATGGTCCAGGCTCAGCAATCAGGGATAGTCATTCCTTAGGGTTTATACATTCTCTCCACAATGCACTTTGATTAGTGTAGGAAGAATGGACCAGGGTGGGGAATGGTCCAAGTTCAGAAATCAGGGATAGTCATTCCTTAGGGTGTATTCATTCTCTTCGGGTTACACTTTGTTTAGTGTTGGAGGAATGGTCTAGGATCAGAAATCAGAACAATCATTCTTCCTTCTTTGAGAAGAATAGGGAAGATAGCCCATTGTTGATATTCTATACTGAGGGTGGATATTCTTTCAGATCTCACAGATGTGAGTGAAAGATTGGACCAGATGATTCAGTTTATATCATAACATTGTTTTTGTGCAGGTTGATATCAGATGATTGTTATGAAGACCATATGATAGTAGATGTATACTACTATGGTGGATGTGTTCCATTGTTTGTGACTATATGTTACTGATCAAGTACTTGTTTTCTACTTGGTGTGGTAGTGTGCGACTAGATTGTAGTTATGTACTACTATGGATAGACACAGTTGTGCTCTATTTTGTTCTGATTTCCTTGAAGACCATCAACAGTTTTGAAAATGATTATCAGCTAGATGGATGAGCAAAGGACAAAGATTTCCCAGATGGAAAATGGTTCAGAACATTTACTCTTCTAGGATTAGAAGAATTGCTCTTGTATCACTCTGTGGTGTGAGTGACTTATCCAGCATGATGTCCGATTACTGAGATGGAGTATGGTTTCGAGAGATGATGCACCTGATAACACTGATGGTGATGATGGTTCTCATGAGATAGTCTATACAACTATATTGATGCTATCGGATGAATGGTACCAGTTGTCTCCAGACAGTAGAGATAGTAGCGTACTACCATAAATAAACACAGGTGTGTTCTATCAGTTGATATTGTACCAGTTGTCATAGGAGATTATCCAGTTGGATAATAATGATGGTGCTCGTGATACTACCAGTTGAATGGTCTATTTGTGCTCAAGACCATACCTCCCTAGCTAGGAGGGAGTGTTGCTATTATGGTATCTTCAGGAGGTATGAACCTCTATTGTGACCTATGAAGAGATTATAATATTCAGGAAGGAAGCAAATAAGTAAAGGAAACCCTAGACGAGATGTCGGTTGCAGAAATATAATTAATATGAATTAATTAATACCCAGAAGGAGAAGTCGTCCCAGGCAAGTATGCCAGATTACTATAAATACAGGGCGCTATTTCTCATTATTCACATTCTCAGAATTGCAGAAAGTCAGTTGTGCACACTGCAGTTGGAAGTTTTGTGCGCAAGTTTCTGGGGAAGGTGTTGCGCCGGTTTCTAGGTGGGACTATCTGATCAGCTTTGGTTTCTCTTCTTCCTTGGTGCATTAGCCTTTCTTGGATATTGGATTGCTACCAGGATTCTTTTCTCTGTCAAGGTCAAGGTGCTCGGAGGGTGGCTTTGGCCTATGGTTGGGTGACAAGGGTATTGTCAATGGAAAAATGAGCACAATCTTCTATATTCTAACACATCCATCAATACCTGAGCAACCTTGTGTGGAGATAAGAGCCAAGTAAACATTTTTTGCAGTGAGGTACCCTGAATGGTCACCTCCCATCCACATTAAAGTATCATCACCATCATGTATGGAGGCTCCTGCTCTGATGAGAGACACGCGGTAACGTTCTCATTTATCTGCCAGCGATTCCGTTAGTCCAAGGTCCCCATACATGTACCAACTGGTCGAGGGTCCAACTTGTTCAGCAAGGTTCCTCGCCTATGAGAGAACTGAGATTTTATTATGTATAAAAAAGAAACAAGTTCTAGGGAGAGAATGGATCTATCATCTAATCCCAGGATCTTGTCTCTATCAAGAGCCACAAGGTGTCCCGAACCAGGAATCCAACGAAGCCACTGTGTGATCAGGTGAATGGATTTTAAGAGGCCACCCCATATTTTTTAGACTGTAGTCATGTTGAAATTAGGCAATCTGAGCCAGTTTATAATAGTGGTAGATGGTAAATATTTATATTTTATAACTTCATGCCATATGCCTACACCCATTAGCACCCTCCAGAGAGTATTTGTTTCTAAAGATTTACTGAAGTGAAAGATATTGTGGAACCCCCAACCTCCATAGATTTTTGGTTTTGTTAGAGTGTCCTATCTGCAAAGTTGGAAATGAGAAGAGTCCTTGTTTCTTCTACAGAGGAAATTAAACATTATATTCCTGATCTTGTTTAAAATAGTTCACAGGATGGTTGCCAACAACATCCAGTAAACAGGAAAACTTTCAAGAGTAGATTTAACCAAAATAAAACGTCCACCCAATGATAACCATCTATTACACTAGAGGTCTATTTTTTTCTCCATCTTGGATAGCAACCAGTTCTAGTCAACACTTTTGTGTAGCCTAGTAGTCAAATAAAAACCCAGATATCTAAAACCTATAGCTATCTTTGAAAAATTGTATGGAAGAATAGTCCTATATAGGGCCAAGTCTGCCTCCAATAACGCTACATGTAGTACATTTGATTTTTTTTCATTTACCTTTAAGCCTGACGCTTTGTAGAAGAATTTGATGATACCATCGATTTCTATCCATTCATTAATAGAAGCATTTTTCATGATTAAAATGACATCCAAAAAGAAAATATGAAGGATCTTAATCATTCTAGAAACTCTTATGCCTATAATCTTCCCTACCGCTTTGATTTCTTTAAGTAGTATGCTAAGACCCTCCAATACCAAAATGAATAGCAAAGGGGATAAAGGGCATCCCTGACGTAATCTGTGGTCGTTCCTGAAGAAATTTGTAGCTTCACCATTTACTAAAACAACAAAGGAAGATGAAGAGACACATCTCATTATCCAGTTGGTGAATTGTAACCCAAAACCAATTTGAATTAAGATCATTCTTAGTAGATCCCAGTCAATACAGTCATAAACTTTTTGTAGATCCAGCTTCAAAATAATTGACTTATATTTCTTCTTTTTAATGTTGTGAAGGATTTCATGTGCAGTGCCAATGGCATCCTGTATTTCCTGGCCCTTCAGAAAGTTGATTTGTTGAGCAGAGAGGGATCTATATAGGATAGGTCTGATACAATTTTCTATGATCTTTGAAATTAACTTGTAACAAAGATTGCAAACAGAAATGGGTCTGAAATCATTGAAGGTAGTCAGATTATTTGATTTTGGGATGAGGGCTATAAAGGTTGAATTGAGGCCACTAGCTATTTGCCCCTTCATCCCTCAACCATCTCTAAAAGGTCGATTCCCACTAGATCAAAAAAGAAAGTGAAAAACTCTATTGTCCAACCATCGGGCCCAGGACTCTTATCTTTCTTAAACATGAATAAAACCTCCCTCAATTATTCTAAGTTAACAGGCCAAAAAAGGGAGCTTGATTTTGAACATCATTTACCAGACGGGAGAAAAGTCCAGCTAATCTACATTGTTCACTTGTTTATTGAAGTTCTTGTGCCTTGAAGAAATTACTGAAACATTTCACAACCTCTGCATTTATATCCTCCTGACATGTATGACAAAGTCCATTGGAATCTAAAATCTCCCATATGTGTTTGCAGTTTCTCCTATAACAGGCGTATTTATGAAAGAACTTTGTGTTCTGGTCTCTGCCCTATATCCATATAGCCCTGTTGTGTTGCCTCCATAGATCTTCATTTGCTTTTAGTAATATTTTTTTTTCATGTTCCATAATACTTAGTTTTTGGTCTATATCCTAAGAAAATCACCACCGGCCCAATGCACGAGATATTCATTAATATCCAATTCCAAATTCGCCAACTTCATCATGTTTTTTCTATTTTTTTCCCTGATCCAAAGCTTTGTCTGTTTCTTTAGATCCTTTAGCTTCCAAATGATTCTATGATGCCTGCCTCCTTCAGAAAGGTACAGTGGATCTGTCCAGATCTTGTGTACAAGGGATATGAAATCCTTTTCCTGAAGCCACTATGAATTGAGTTTAAATGGATAAGGTTTGTAAGTCGGCCCAATCTTAGTTGTAAAAGGATCAGAGCATGATCAGAAACATAGGGGTATTCCACCCAGGAACGATATAAACCAACTCCATATAGGAGCTCTTCAGATACGTAAAATATGTCCAGTCGTTTGGTGATAGAGTTGGTCCCTATGCACCCATTCCTCCAAGTGGGGACTAGTCTGTCCGGTTGTACATCAATTAACTGATTGGTCTGAAAAAGTGCTTCGAAATATTCTGACAAGGGACTCGCCTGTGTAGATCCTCCCCAAACTTCGCTAGGTGAGAATGTAAAATTCAAATCTCCCGCATTGATCAAATTTTTGTATGAGAGAAGACCATTGTCCGCCACAATGTTCTAGAATTTCTTTCTCTCCACACAAGGGCCATATGTGTTTAATAATGTAAGATTCCTCTTGCTTGCAATGCAGATCCCTGTCAATAAAATGCCACCAACAGAGAGGTAAGGTACCAATTTAAATTTGTTTGGATCCCAAGAAACCAAAAGTCTACCTGAGGTCCCCACCGAGTTAACAGCACATGTGACCCATGAGGGGCGCAAGCCACTCATGAAAGTTCTAGCTTTTTGTTTAGGGACCAGAGTTTCTTGTAAAAATAAGATATCTGGGAAAGTTTTATCCAATAGTCGTCGAACATAGGAACTTCTTAGGGAGCCCCCTATACCTCAAATATTTATGGATAGATAAATCATTACTTCACTCGAGCAAGGGATTTCACCGCTCTAAGTGCCCCACTATCAGTGGAAGGAGAAATTGAAACAGGTTGTTGGGAGGAGGAGGTCGAACACTTTTTTCTATCACTACAGATTTTTATGGGGGAGTACTCAATTCCCAGGCCACGTGACCGAGAAAATTCCTTTCCATTACCTACACCAATTGGTCGTGAAGTACTAGCTTCCCCATCCTGAGACAAGTCTTTATACACAGATTTCCCCAAAATCTCTTGCAGATTCGTGTCCTCTGAATTGTCCATGGAAACCCATCCTTTACAGTCCTATCGAAGGTGACCGATGCAATGGAAAATGCTAGACCTAAGAGGAATGCATAGGCAATCAAGTTGTTGAAGTGTCTTACGACCCCGCCATTTGATCTCTAATACTTCTGGAAGCCCACTGTGTATGTCAATTTTGACCAAGACTCGCGCCACCTTTATAACCATAGCGGTAAGGTTAAGACTATCCATAGAGATAAAAGAGCCAAGAGAGTTTATGATCACCATGAGTGCTACTTCATTCCAGAGGTGGATGGGTAAGCTCGGTAGAAGCACCCACAAATGGCACAACTAAAAGTCCTCGGAAGTCGGGTTGAGAGCAACGTGCCAATGCTTTAACATGAGACTATTGCCCCCCATAACCCACCTGCTCTCCAACATAATGGACAATTCTTCAGGGGACTTGCAGACGAAACCTAAACATCCCTTGGTTAGGTGTAATATTTTTGGTGTGTAACCTAACAGGGGAACCCATTGACTATTAACCCAATCCTGTAAAGTGACATTGCAGAGATAACAATAGGATACCCTACCAACAAGACCACATAAAGCCAATCTAGCCACATGTTCGAGCCCCACATCCGACCCCAAAACCATCTTTCTGTATGCTTTATTTGGTTTCCACAGTCGTCGTCGGCTACGGGAGAGACCTGCAGGATAAAACTCCCTCTTCTGTGATGTAGGGGGAGTTGTCTCTCTGTGTAAACTAGCCTCTCTGTGAGCTACGAAAACCTTTGCAATTTTACAGGCAAAATAAGTTAGACCAGAGATAATACCAGTGAAAGTGGGAGGTAAACAAGGCTTAACAATAGAAAGAGAAGGTCGATGGGATGTCAAATCACCCTGTGTAGAATTTAAGGATAGGGTACTATTCCCCAGGGAGTCAGCACTGTCGAAAAGGCCAGCCTATTGTCAAATAACCTCATTTGTAACCTTCATAAGTGCATTGGCATCTTTCGAGATGTCATCCCGGCCTAGCATGACTATGGAGATCTGCGACCTAGGATCCACCGAATGTTCTTTGGTAGGGGAGGCAATCCAAAAGTCAATCAACGAAAGGTTAAGTGGAGGATGTTCTACCTAGGAACCAGGGCCTATAAATAGTATCATAATGGATAAGTTAGATGACATGCTCCAGTAAATGAGGGTAGGTGTCGTGGAATAGACCCCAACTAAGTAACATTTAAGTCTCTAGCCCAACTAGGAGGAGGTAAACGCATGGCGGGAGGAGATACAAGGAACGAAAAAAATCGCAACCCAAAAAAGAAAAAAATAGTTCCAGTTAAAAACCAAACCAGTTTAACACATCGCGGTTACCGAATCCGAAAAGGTTGGAACCAGTCTTTGGCTCCCTGCGGTGTCCGCCATTGTTGTAGTTTTTGAAATATTCTCTCACCCAGTTCACATCAGATTTCAAGATTCTCTCTCTCCACACACTCACTCAACATATATAGACACTCACACAACATTACTTAAAAAAAGTATCTTACTCAACATTATTTTTAAGTTTAAAGAAGTATGGTAGGCAACATTATTTGTTTAAAGAAGTATAGTACACAACATTATTTCTAAGTCTCCACACACGCAACATTAATTTTAAAGACAATGGACAACCTAGGAAGTGAACAACCTCGGTGAAAAAAAAACTGGCATCTTTTATTATGCAAATGAGTTAATACTTGAAATGATGATGAAAAATATTCGAGCATATAAGATCTTGTCCATTAAAATCGCATGTGTGATTAAAATCCTATTAATTCTAACCATTTCCAATAAATATATGTGTATCAACGTAATAAAAGATAAAATATTAATTACATTATAATTATATTATAATTATAAATTTATGAACTGATGTATTTCTATAATGCATCATTTAAAAAACACACAATCCCTCAAGAAACATAACCCCTCAATAAATATGATATACAATTGTTTTGCTTTTATAAAAATTAAATAATGTGGTTAATATTCTCAAGTTAAGTTATTAGTTCTTGCCAAAAGTAGGAAAGTATAGCCATTGGCTTCCCGTCTTTTGCTTTTATAAAAATTATATAATGTGCTTAATATTCTCAAGTTAAGTTATTAGTTCTTGCCAAAAGTAGGAAAGTATAGCCATTGGATTCCCGTCTTTTATATTTCATTAGCATTAGTTTGAGAAATGTAAACCAATCACGTGAAATTATTTATTTCCCCATTTTTGGAGTGTACTAACTTTTTCTCATTTTCATTTCAAAGTGCTTTATGTAATTCAATCAAACACTTTGCCTTGTTATTTGGCCTTGTATCTAGGTGACATGAATTTTGAGTTACATTTATTTGTGAAATATTTGGTTCACATTTAAGGATTGTAAATTTCAATTGATAGTGCAGTTTTCTAGGCAAATAATGTTACTCCTTACATTAATATTAATATTAATTTGTTGTTTTTATATATAACTTAGGTTTGATAAGCAATCATAGTTTTAAAAATGGATAATCCAATAAGAAAGAAGGGGTTTCATTAAACATTAGGGCTTTCTTATAACATTACATTACACATTGTGATAGCTCCACTACTTTAATTGATATGTGATTGACACATAATCTTTCAATCGCCTTAATTGGTGTGTAATCACTACACCATTTTAATTGGCATGTAATCACTACAATATGTTTGATTCATGTGTCATGTTGACCATATCTAGCTCCGGATCTAGGTTTATACTCTATTCGACATGCCAATGCATGTGGCCTATATTCATGTAATATCTTTCCATATCTCTGGATCTAGGTATGTACTCATTTATTCCACATGTTGGTGTATTGAGCCCATATTCATGCAATACATTTAGCAATTGGCATTTAAACTATCAACAACAACTTTCAAAATGTTCAACATAGTCTCTAAAAGATTTATATGTATTCACGCTACACTATTCTAAACTAGCGAATGCATCACAAAATTTAGAATCCCAAGTTAGTTAAGAAAATAAATAGTTGAAGTATTATAGGTACTTACTATATTGACCAATTGTGGGGGATATATATGCAACCTTGAAGAAGCTTTGTATGCAACTCGACCTGCTGAGCCCACTCTACTAGCCCAAATTGTCTTTATTTTCTTGGATTTGTTTCTTCTGATGTGCCTATGATAACCTACATCATTCCTCCTGGTCTGTCTCATTGTGTTTAGCCCACTTTTCCTTAGCCTACCTACTTTGTTGTTATCCAATTTTCTTCGTACTTTACATCAATACAACCAATGGGTGAGAGCAAATATCTCAGCAGCAAGAGTCTACTCCCACGTTTATATTGCTTTCCTTATGCATTGATGGGCGGAAAGGAAAAGAATCTTCCTAGCACCTAACCTTGAACCGCATTACTTACTCTAGTTGGTGTTCTGCAAAGCTCATAACCAATATAAAGATTGGTTATTTAACCATGAGGTTCTCTGTGAAGCTAAATAAAACAAAATCCTCTTGAGTGGAGTAAACCACAAGCAATAGGAAGGAAGTATGAGAGGCAAAAATTTCAGAGCTAGCAAAAAGCATAGGAATAGACATAAGCATACGTTGTATACCTTATTTACTTAGCATCAAACATAGACGTAGTTACAGGCTCCCTTTTAGATCTAGATACAGTAGCCAAGAATGTGTGTGTATCCTCATTGCATTGCCCAGTAATCCATTTGTGCATCGGATGCTCACCTCACCAACTAGCAACCATGCAAAATTTGTTTTCCATGTGTTAATATTAAATGAGCATGCTTGGGAGGCATCATGTCATGGACCTAAGAGTCTTGCCTGGAATTTTCCTTTTCTTCATTTCCAATTGCGTGACACTGCCTTGCCTCGGTTGCAGTAGTTTGTCCATGTTCCTACTACAACCAAACTATGCCTCTTCACTCAAGGTCTGCCCATAACTTCGCCTTGAGCTACAAAGTTAGATAACCATTCCAAGTCCTATGCAAATTAGACTTATCCAACAAAACATTCCTTAAAATACTTAGATTAGTTAACACTTAGGCAACATGTAAGCACATAGAGAACACCATTCACCATAAACAAAATAGAACACAACTCATGAGTTCAGATGACACCAAGGTGGTTCCTAAAACCCTTTTATTCACTTATATAGAAGAATGTTACAATGATATAAGAGGGGAGATCAATCACTCCTTGCATGTCATTACAAGAATAGAAAGAGTCAAGGAAAGTCACCTTCCAAGGCTTCTTAGCTTCTCTGCATACCTCAACCCTTGTTGCAAATATAGGCCTACCTCTTGCAATTCTTGTTCACGAGTTCAGTCACCAAGAAAACCCTGGGTGACTTATAACGTTGCACCTTAGTAAGACTATCACAGACCCCTTCATTGACTCTTTCTTTCCTTATGTTTCCTTCTTATTGAAGGATGCCTTAGCTCATCTAAGTCTCCTCATACTTATGCGTGCCTTGTCCATTCACTTGGGAAAGTGTGTCACATGAAGTGACTTGGGACGAATCAACCTTCATGCACATTAATCCACTTCAATCATACCAATATCACCTCCTTGCCCCATTTCCAAAGTTATCTACATCCCAAGCATCTGTTTGACAAGTCGACCTAGTCCTACACCCCTAAGTTAACCACCCTGAAAATTCATGGATACAAGTCCCCTTGGGTCCACATGTCTAGATCGTGCATCCAAGGTACCCCTAATTGTCCCATATAAAGTCATGAGGATGGTCACCACTCCATCCTTCACTTACTTGAGTGTATCCAACCATCCCGTTTATCTACAACAATGCTCTGCACCCGACTTGGCAATGCACTCTTTTTCATCCACGGTGGAGGTCTTACATCCTCCCCCACTAAACTTGTTATCATCCCAGCAATGCCCAATGAACACAAGATCCAAGATGTTGCTTCTCAAACTCTCAAACCTTATCTTCATCCTACCAAAGTGCCTCGTGTGATCTGGATTATTTTCGGCATGAAATGAGAGAGAAGATATAATAAAGAAATGCACAGAGATATCGTAGATATCCAATAATATAACATAAATGTATCAGAGATGCAACCAAAAAAACAGATATACAGTAATACATGATTTCTATTAATGAAAGAAATGTACAGAGACTATAAAAATACAGAGTGAAAGACTCACTAGAATGGTGGCAGCTTATCTCTAAGAAGAGATGTGACGGCTACTCGCATTTGCAAGAAGATGATTACAATGAGGCTCTGAAGGCCTTTTTACAATAAATAGGAATGCCAAAAACCATGGACATCCAAAAACCTAACCCTAGGAAATGAAGCTCCAAAAGTCATGTGGGCCCCGTTTGGGTAAGTTAGTACATCAACTTCCCAAGGTCGTAACTTTTGCATACGATCTCCGTACTTTTAGGCGCATGATAGCCCATTTGAAAGGTATCATCGAGGATATTAATATTGGGAGCTAAATCATGCCTTCAACTATCATTGAGAATATCTATCCCAAAAAACCTTCATTTAGGCCCTCAAAATGGCCCCAGAAGTTAAAAACTGCTAAAAATAGTAAATTACCAAAATTGCCAGAACACTGTTTTGAGCCAGTTGGAAAAGGTGGGTGGCCATCGATATCCACCTAGATCATCATTCCTCTCCCAAACATTCTCCTTGTCAATTTGATCCTTCCAATGGATAAAATAATCGTGTCATTGATTTATGCAAACAAAGAAAGTCTAGTGGGAGAGTATCTTCTCAACCTCCAACTCGGGTCTTCTTGTGATCATCGTTGGAGATCTAGATGGTGTAACCTTGCTCAATTTTTCTTCATCGATCCAACAAGGTTTCAAAAGACTAATGTGGAAGACAGGATTTTCATCTTCATGTGAGGTGGAAGCTCCAACCGATAGGTGGCATTACCAATCTTCTTGAGGACTTTGAATAGACCTTCAAACCTCTACACCAAGGCACTAGTGATATACGAGTAGGTGGCTTAAATTGTTCTCTACCCAACTTAACAAAGACTAATTCACCCACTTTGAAGTCTACATCTCGCATATCACGATCCTCCCATTTCTTCTTCCATTTTCTCACATTCATTAACCCCAAGGTTAATGGGTTCTTCCCATAGTATCCTTGTAGTGCCATGTGAGGGGTTAAAGGCTATTGCATGCTTTCCAACTCAAATAGACTATATCCCATTGCAGAGCTCTTTTGTAATTTATAGTTGAATTGGGAGGCATCCAATAGATACGACCAATTCATCCGATCATCCCACACAAAGTGTTTTAAGTAGTATTCCAAGAGTCCATTGATGTGCTCTATATATCCATCTATTTGCGAATGGAAACTCAAGATCTGCAACAACTTCGTCCCAAAATTTTTGAACAACTCTGTCCAATGAGTCTTGCGTCCCTACTTGACACAATGCTCAAAGGAAGACCCCAATACTTCACTACATTTTTGAAGAACATCCTTGCCACTTCTTCTGCACTACAAGGTATCTTCATTGGAATGAAGATGGCATACTTAGAAAAATAATCAATTACGACCATGATTCTATTACACCCTTGTGCAATTGGAAGTTGGGTGATGAAGTCCATTAAGACATTCACCCAAGGTATCTTTAGAATTATTAAAGTCTACAATAGACTGACATGCATCTTGCTATCTACCTTGTCTTTTTGGCACATAAGACAAGTCTAGACATACTCCTCAATGTCATTCTTCATATGCTCCCAATAGTATCCTTGTTCCGATAATGATAATATTCTTCGTTGTCCTGGATGGCCAGCCAAGGTGAGTCATGACATTACCTTATGAGCTCCTTGTGGATATTACATGACTTAGGCACATAGATGCACTCACCAAGATACAAGAATCCTTGATCCATCCAAAAATTTGGTGTCTTTCCTTCCTTCACCTACTTCATGATGTTCATTATTGTAGGATCACTTTGAAAACCTTTCTTGGTTTTGACTTGTATCTACATCAAGACTTGAACATGAATTCCCATTAGTTTTGGAAACTCTTCTTCCTCCTCTAAGGAAAAAAAATGGTCCTTCTTGTTCAAGGCATATGTGGTTGCATTTAGCTTCCCCAGCCGATACTCAATGGTCATGTCAAATTTTGCCAAGAAGTCCTACCGCCATGCTTGCTTGGGTGACAACTTTGATTGGGTGGTGAAGTAGGTCATTGCCGCATTATTCATATTCATAACAAATGGATTCCCCAACAAGTAGTGTCTCCATGCTTGTAGGCAAGACACAACTGTGGTCATCTCCTTCTCATGAACAAGGTACCTTCACTCATGATCTTGTAGCTTTCTGCTCTCATAGGCTATTGGATGACCCTCTTGAGTCAAAACTCCCCTAATGGTTAATTCTAATGCATCTGTCTACACCTCAAATGCGTGCTCAAATTTCAACAACTTCAATAATGGTGTTGATACAAGTCTATGTTTGAGCTCGTAGAACATTGCTCGACACATCTCCATCCACTTTCATGCCTTGATATTTTTCAACAAGTTGTTGAATGGAGCTGAAATATTAGAGTATCCCTCCACAAACCTATGGTAATAGTTATCCAACCCAAGGAAACTTCGTACCTCATGGATTGTTCATGGCTCCTCCCAATCCTCATTCTCCCTTATCTTCACAAGATCCATGTGAATGAATCCCTTCCCAATCCAATGGCCCAAGAATGGAATTTTGGTCTACCCAAAAAAGCACTTGGACTTCTTCACGTATAGTTGATTTTTACTCAACACCTCAAAGACTTCCGCAAAGTGCTTCTTTTGGTCCTCCATATTCTAACTAAACACCATAATATCATCTAGGTATATAACCACCAACTTGTCCAAGAATGGTCAAAACACATTGTTCATCAATGCTCAAAAGGTGGTTGGGGCATTGCACAAGCCAAAAGGCATAACTAGAAACTCAAAACTACCATACCTTGTCACCATGGTCATCTTCACCTCATGCCCTCCTTCAATCCTCACTTGGTAATATTTTTTCCTTGATTCCAAGTTCGAGAATACTTTGTCCTTAGCCAACTTGTCGAAACAGTCTGCAACTAAAGATAGGGGATATAAGTTCTTTATGGTCTACTTATTCGATGCATAGTAGTCCAAGAAAATACTCAACTCTATGGCATCCTTCTTCTTTTGGAAGAGGACCAGGGCACCATATGAATACCTAAAGGGTTGAATGAATCCAAAATCAATCATCTCTATCAATTATCACTTCAACTCTTCCAACTCAGGCCCTGAAAGTCGATAAGGATCCTTCGTTGGTGATTGCAACCCCAGTTCCATCTCTATATTATGGTCAATAATGTGACTATGTGGTATCACCTTCGATAACCCATCAGGCATTTGGTCTGCAAAGTCGCTCAACACATTAGAAATTTCTGATGGAATAGGAGTCCCCATTCCATCCTCGTTCACTTCCCCAACGATCATGGTGATCATATGTGATTCTAGGTTCTTGGCTAGCCTCTTCATGCTCAGTGCAAACACCAATTGTACCTTTCCAACAAGCCTTCTTATTGTTGCACGCACAACCCAAGCCTTTTTTTCACCAAGTATAACCAACTTCTCCACAAATGGCATGAGGACTGACCACATCCTCCTAATGAAATATTGGCCAAGGATGACCTCAAAGTCATCCATCTGTAGCACCATGAAGTCTACAAGACCCTTCCACTTGTCCAATTGAATGTGTATAGTATAGGAAACTCCTACTACTTCCTTGTCCTTACAGTCGACTACCTTCACTGTAGCTTTACATAGATCAACTCCAAGCCCAAGATCATGTTCCAATTCTATCCGCAAGAAATTGTGTGTGGTGTCGGAGATAGCTAATGCCTGAACCATCCTCCCATTGATGATCAAGTACAAAAAACAAAACTAATGATCCTCTTCCAACTCAGGCACTGAAAGTCTATAAGGATCCTTCGTCAGTGATTGCAACCCCAATTCCATCTCTATACGATGGTCAATAGTGTGCCTATGTGGTAGCACCTTCGATAACTCATCAGGCATCTGGTCTGCAAAGTTAATCAACACATCAGAAATTTATGATGGAATAGGAGTCCCCATTCCATCCTCGTTCACTTTGTTGGATTGCTGAGAGGGGGGGTGAATCGGTAATAGCGAAATTATAGTCCTTTTTCTTCAAATGTTATATCAATGTAGAATTATTATCCAATAATGAGCAATAAGAAATAAACAATCACACATATACACAGTACACTAGTGTTTTAGGTGGAAACCCAAATCGGGAGAAAACCAAGGAATTCTTTTTCTTATATGTCTTGAATAATTACAATTATTGGAAGCATCAACTTCCTTTGTTTTCCAACTGCAACTAGAAGGAGGTTCCAACCCCCTAGTTTCTCAGACTAAAACCTGAGGGAAATTCCAACTCCTAAATTCTCTAGCTACAACAAGAAGGAGGCTACAACCCCCAATGTTCTCTGGCTACAACCGGAAGGTGGCTACAACCACCTATCCTTGCCCCATCCTGCCACCCTGAAGTAGAAGTAGAATGATGGAACCACTATCACACTATCACTGTGAGATATACCGCTGTAAACCTGTACCAATAAA
>ML796416.1:689029-707971 GCA_009831015.1 Picea engelmannii
AAGTGGCTACAACCACCTGTCCTTGCCCCGTCCTGCCACCCTGAAGTAGAAGTAGAATGATGGAACCACTGTCACACTATCATTGTGAGATATACCACTGTAAACCTGTACCAATAAATCTGAACCATGCATCAACATGCATCAACTTGTAATCAACCTGTACCATAAACAAGTGCATCAACCATGCACCAACCTGTAATCAACCTGTACCATAAACAAGTGCATCAACCATGCACCAACCTGTAATCAACCTGTACCATAAACAGGTGCATCCAAACATGTATGAAGTATGTACCAATCATGTGTCAAATACTCATCAACTATGACTCATCAATATGTACCAACATCATGGCCATAACTCTCTAACCGTGAGGAATTATGTGTCGTTCCACATACCACCAGAAATGACATGACAAGAACTATCCATCTAGGATATTTTCCCTAACAAATTCACTTTCCTTCATCTCATTATTCCACAATTAAGCATGGGTTCTCTTACTCCACAAAGCATCTTCCCGTGAGGGCTTTCACCATAAGGGGACCACTTTGGAGTTCATCCATATTTACTTCTAATCAACCATGACAAAACAATAATGAGTCATATTTACATAAAAAAATATTGGGTCCATTACCCAAACCTTTTTTCTATGGGGCTTTCTTCAAGGGTTGACATGAATGACAACCAACCTTAATCAACACACTTCCCTAACGATCATGGTGAGCATATGTGATTCTAGGTGCTTGGCCACCCTCTTCATGCTCAGTGCAAACACCAATTGTACCTTTCCAACAAGCCTTCTTATTATTGTGCACACAACCCAAGCCATTTGTTCACCAAGTATAACCAACTTCTCCACAAATGGCATTAGGACTGACCACATCCTCTCGAGGAAATCTTGGCCAAGGATGACCTCAAAGTCATCCATTTATAGCACCATGAAGTCTACAAGACCCATCCACTTGTCCAACTGAATGTGTATAGTAGAGGAAACTCCTACTACTGCCTTGGCCTTACAGTTGACCGCCTTCACTGTAGCTTCACGTGGATCAAATCCAAGCCCAAGATCATGTGTCAATTATATTCGCAAGAAATTGTGTGTGGTGTCAGAGTCAGCCAATGCCTGAACCATCCTCCCATTGATGATCAAGTCCACAAAACAAAACTAATGATCACATTGGCCTTGGTTTCCAGCCATGGCACCAATCCTTTGCATCCCTATGTCTGTAGGATTATGATGTGCAAAATCAATTAAGTGAAATGAAAAACAATAAGAATGACCACACTTACCTCTATCCAAAGTGGGATTCTGTAGGTTACCAAGAAACACCATATCTAGAAGGCGTGTGAGGAAAATATTTGGTCCAACTACAGTTGACCCCAAAATTGTTTGCATTGTGTCCTCAAGAACAATTTTACGCATCTTCACTCCACTGAAGTGCACTCTAAGTCACAATGGGACACCCAACTAGGATTCTCCTGAACCAACCATGACTTACTGCAAGAGTTTGACATCATCTTTCTCCTTTGTCCAACAACCATCGTGCTCTTACTCTTGTTTGATTTTTCATCTGGAGGGGTACTCCAAAAATTGTGTCAAGTGTTGCACTCTGAAGTGCCCAAACATCCCATGCTTCTTCTCGGTCTTTGGATGATAACAAAACTGCCTCAAATGCATCAAGTTGTCCTCCAAACCAATTGCTCCCTTATTAGGCATGGTGCTCCCAACACAACTCTGAAACAAACTCCTTGAAGAACTTGAGCTCTGATACCACCTGTCACAAACCTAAGATTCTTGCCTAAAATTTTCCTTTTCGTCATCTTTGATCGTGCAACACTACCTTTCACTAGTCATGACATTTTTCCCACATCGCACTTACTACAACCAGACTACGCCGCTTCACTCAAGGTCTTCCCATAACTTCTCCTTCAGCTACAAAGTTATATAACCATGCCAAGTCCTATGCAACTTAGACTTATCCAATAAAACGTTCTTAATAGTAATTAGATTAGTTAACACTTAGGAAACATATAAGCACACAGAGAACAACATTCACCATAAAGAGAATAGAACATGGGCCATGAGTTTAGGCAGCACCAAGGTGGTTCCTAACACCCTTTTATTCACTTATATAGAAGAATGTTACAATGATACAAGAGGGGAGCTTGGCCATTTCCTACATCTCATTACAAGAGGAAAAAGAGTCAAGGAAAGTTACCTTCCAAGACTACCTAGATTCTCCACACACCTCAACCCCTATTACAACTGCAAACCTACCTCCTACAGGTCCTATTCACAAGTTCAGTCACCAAGCCAACTTGGGCGACCTTCGACGTCACACCTTAGTAATACCACTGCAGGCCCCTTGGTTGACTCTTGCTTTCCTTATGCTTTTTCCTTGTAGAATGATTCCTTAGCTCATCCAAGTCTCCTCATACTTATATACACCTTGTTTGTTCACTTAGGAAAGTGCATCGCATGAAGTGACTTAGTCTGACTCAACCATCTCGTGTGTTGGTCCACTTGATTCATGCCAAGTCTGTCCCCTCGCTCCATCGCCTAGGTCATCTATGCCCCAAGCATCCATTTTGCAAGTCATCCTAATCTTGTTCCCCAAGTTATACAACCATGCATGCTTCTGTCATCTGCAAGTCATGGAGACAAGTCCCCTTGGGTCTTCACATCTGGATCGTGCATCCAAGGTGCCCCTACTCATTTCATATAAATTTTTGAGGATGTTCACCACTCCATCCTTCACTTAGTCGAACACGTCCAACTGTCCTATCTATCTACGATGATGATCCACGCCTTGTGACTTGCATGTCTCACCACCCATCGTTATTCAAACCCATGTCGTGGAATATGTAAATAGGTTGAAACAAATAGGTGTAAACACATGCGAGAAAGGAAACACATGTCACTAAATACACCTCACTTCAGTGAAGGGGAAGATACTCGGTTCAACTACCTTTGAAAAAGCAGTAACACAAATAGAATAATTTCCAAGGGACAATGAATGCAACAACATCCTCGATGATGTGTTGTAGTCAATTATCACAACTAACGAGTCCCAAGTTCAAACCCAATTAATACTATCATTAATGGATTTGATCACATCACTAAGTTGCTCTAATCTGGTCATTAACAACACCATCTATCACTTGGGAAGTGGGACATATATTTACTCTACAACGATGTCTATGTTGGATTCATGGCCAAGTATATCATAGTCCATGGATTTGGTTGTTAATATTCACCAAACATAATCATAGTCATAAAATCGGAAGTTATTTATAAGTATAGAGTTGTCATGCATAAGATCAGAGAGAAGTTTTTTGATCTCTCTTTGATTTTCATGAGAGTTAATACATCGGCTTGAAAATGTGACCTAATGTCTATGTAGGAAATACAGTGCAAGAGATAGTGTTTTTTATCTCTAACCTCTTAGTATCTCAAAAATTACATATTTTTTCCTCCTACATTGTTTTAGGTCTAGTCTAGCATCCAATTTCACTCTCAAGCTCATGCAAGTTTGTTCTTATTTAAAAACATTATTTTTCTTCTTAAGTTGCCTATGGTAGAAAGGTGATGTTGATCTTCAATTTTGAAGTTTAAAATCTTTAGCTTTCTCTTATTTTCAATTTCTTCATTGCACCACAATCTCTCTTTAAATTTAGTTGTGATACTACTTTTAATGGTATCAGTATTTTGAAGAGAAAACCCCTCATTAACCTTCTAGTGGTTAAGCCAATAATTCGTATATTTAGACTAGCCCCTATTAATTCTTGAGTGACTTTTACTGATCTCTCAAGAATCCCTAGAAATCCTATCAATCTTCGTATTGATTATATCATGTTTATACTTAAATTATTTGATTATAGCCTTAATCTTAACGGGTGGAAGTCATCTTCGATGCTAAGGATTAGATTGAGCATATTGTTTTTAACATTAAGATCACTAATTATAAAACATGTGTAGAATTTCTCAATTTTTTTCCAACTTTCTTTATAAATACTACAACCCCATACTTCACAATCATATAAAATTACCAGAGTAACAAGCATATCAAATAGGACTTTTCTTTTTTTTCTAGAACCAAAAATCTCATCTCTTTTTTACAAGTATTCTCAAGACCAAAAAGACTTTCCAACCTCCATTGATCATTCTTTCTATACTATAGTTACAATTGAGCTAGTGATGAAGGTCAACTCTAAGATATTTGGACGAAAGGACTTCTTACAAGATATTATTACCATACATACAATTAGAATAGGTGATTTTCCTAGATTTTATGATCATAACCTTTTCCTTATCCATATTTACTGACATTCTAGAGCTAATACAAAAATATTTGAAAATTCTAAGTTACTTGTCTAGTTCAAAGGGGGTCCTTTCCAAAAGGACAATATCATCCAGATATAAAGAAAAAGAATGATGATTATTCTAGCCAAAGTTGTGCCAATGCAACCTGCTTTATCCAAACATGCCTTTAACCTATCAATATAAACACCGAAAAGGGTAGCGGATAAAGGACATCTTTGCTTAGCCCTTACATCGTAACTAATTTCTTTCGACCAACCCTCACTATTCTTAAACTTGGCATTTAATTTCATATGCAACCTTATCACAACATTCCTCAACTCAAAAACAACTTTTTCTTTCATAAGTTATGTCTAGCCAACTTGTCAAAATATTTACTAAAGTCAACGAAGCAACACATTATAAATGATCAATTATATTTACATATGAACATTAATTATTATTTTTATAAATTTTAAAACATTTTTTAGATATTAAAAAATTGTAGAAAAATACATTTAATTAATATGTTTTTTTAATACATAAACTTAATTTTAACCTCTTATAGATGCATTGCTATTATACTATCTATTTAATTATTTTTACAAGTAATAAATGTTATCATGAGCTTGGCATTTAGGTCGAGAGTCTATGATCGACTATGATAAGTGGCAAGAGGATGTATAGATGAAATCGCATAAACAACTAAGTGCAAACTTAATGAAATCACATACAGAGATACTTCCTTGGTTAAATATAAAGTTAAATTGACAATAATAAAGTTAAATATAATCGAATATGATTATTGTATGGGTGCTTGCTTGGTTTTACAAATTACCCCAAATCATCGCTTACATCAAAGATATATAGTAAAATATTGTGATCAAAATTAGTGAGTATACATTAGATCTGACTTGCCAAAAATGATAGAATTAGAATTAGAATTATTTGTCCCTTAACGGCCGAATAATCAAGGGTTAAGATTGCGTGAATATGTATAAGGAATATGTTGGAAGTTGGCCTTTATTGCTTCTTTCAAAAATGATGTATATCTTCTAGAAAGTATGTATATTAATGGTATAGTTTTAATGAGGCAGATACAAGCCCCTTGAGGGTATGTTTTCTCCCTTTCGATAGTGAACCACGTGTATAAATACTTGAAATCCTTGGTTATAGGTCCCAAAGCACATAACCATTTTGCCTTGAGAACTACATCACAACAATTTATTTCAATTGCAAACATGTGAGTATTGAGATGGTACTCACCCATTTGCAGATTCATATTTACAAATCGGCCACCACATCTCATCTTATCACCATTGGTTATCATAATTTTAAAATTAGATATATGATGGACATAGCAATGAGTTTTTTTTGGCCACTTTCTTATGAATAAAATTGTGGGTGCTTTCATTGTTAATTAATACAATTACTTTGCAGTGTGTGATGTAACCAATCAACTTTAGGGTTTGGGGTGTTGAGAAATTTGATAAGGCATGGAGAGAAATTTAGGGTTTCTCTCAAGAAGATTGCAAGGTGGTTTCATTGTCTGTGGGAGCAGTGTTTTCTGCATAGTCTTGTGGCGATACATCAATTTGAAATAATTTATGTTTTTTACATTTTTTCCTTTTGAAATACCTCTCATCATAATTATAATAAAGTTTGAGGCATTGGCGTTCTACCATCTCTTCCTAAGACAATTTTTGGATTCTTAATGGTTGAGAATTGGACAATTCGAGGATAGTTGTGATGTGAGGGTTAGTGTGAGTAGTGGATGAAGGTGTTTCAGTTTGGGCATTGATCACCATCTTGTCTTCTTTAGCTCTTTCACAAGCTTCAAACCATATGGTTGGGTGTTGCATCGTGACATGTACTCTAATTACATCCTTGAGACCATTAATGAAACATTCTTAAAAAAAAGAATTGGATAGGTCCTTTGTGAGGATTGCTAATTGTTGAAAGGTTGCAATATAGTCAATAATCGTGGTTGTTTGGCATAAATTTGTCAATTATCCCATATGGTTAGTGCCATGTTCAAAACAAACATAAAGGACCTTCAAACTGGGTCCAAACAATGTAGCCTCCATAAGCTTTTTTATATCGTTGCCAACATTCTAAGTGCAATATAATACCCCCACTTTTAGTTCCTGCAGGTCATCAATAATGTCATGGAGAGAGAAATAGTGTTCCATATAAGTAACCCAACCCAAAGAACAAAACCATAAAACATATCCATGTCTACCTTTGGAAAATTGAGCCATGAACTGTCAACCCGAAAGGGTGAGCACTGGGTATCTAAAGAAAGTGTGTCAATATCTTGTACTTCGTTTGTTGAATATTCCCACCTAGTTGGATCGATGTACAGATGAAACCTTGGTGTTTCATCTGTTAAAAAAAGATAGATCTTTAACTAGACTTCAAATTCTATGAATTGACTCACTGCAACTCATCATAACTACCGATAATCACGATCTATATAGACACATTCAATTTACTTGTTTGCAAGTCATCATGAATTCCATAGTTGAAAGCAAAAGTGAAAGTGATCACTTTATTCTACATTCTATTCGTAATGAATAGTGCAACTCATAAATTCCACATGCAAATCTAAAGCTAAATGAAAGTAAATGTAATAATAATATTTATTGTTGCCAGGTCTATGTGTTTGCTTTCACGATTTCCATGGATAAAGTAAATCTAAACGTAACATCCTTATTGCGATCACGAGTTCAAAAGATGAAGTAAAGTGAAAGTAATGATACTTACTCTACATTCTATACTTGACATGAGGTAACTTAGTGAAAAGTGCTATTCCCAAATTTCACTTACTACAAATTCTTAAACTTACTACAAATTCTTAAACTTACGTTTTGTATAAATTCTTTCGGTATGTAAAATCTCTTTACCATGTGTTTTTTTAATTATTTTTAAATATATCAAATTTGATTAATTATTTATATTTAAGAATATAATGTATACGTATAAATTAATTAAGATGAAGAATGTGAGATATATTAGTAAAATGTACTCAATATTTAAAGAGAATGGACTTTAAAAGTGTAGTTTTTGTTTAAATTATTAAGGAACAATGTATGAGGACTCACTTCAAAATATAAATATTTTTAAAAGTATTATTATAACTGAATTTAAAGTGAAAATATTTAGTGAGAACAAGAAAAAGTTAAATTATTATAAAGTTAGAAAAAAGAAATCAAGATAAGAATATGTACAATATGAACAAGGGTTGCATGGCAAGAACACAAGATGGTGTAATTGTAAACACTGAAGATTAAATAATATAATATAATATTATTATATAATATTAAATCTTACAATTATTATTAAAAATAAAAAATTAAATATCAAAATGGTGTAATTGTAAACACTTAAATTATAGGCAGAACACAAGACAACAAACCATATCAGGCAAACACTGAAGATGAGATTGATGCTCAACACACCTTGATTAATATTAGAATATAGTTACAAACATACATTTATTGTCATACTTAAAATGACAATAAATGTATGCTCAACACACCTTGCGTTCGCCCTCTGCTTAATCGCGCTCATCCTTTGTCAAAATTTGCCCTCTGTTCATTCTCCACACCGTCACCATGCCCAAATGGTATGAGTCATCCTCCTATGCTGACCTCTTTGCTATCCCCGAGTTCGCACAGTGCAGAAAAGTCTTCCTTCGCGTAGGGTGGGGACTGTTCTTGGCCCATCTGGAGGGCCACAATGATGACGTTTCTATGCAATTTCCCCTCGGATTCGATGGAATGATGGCGTATGTGGGGTCTCTCACCTTCGTGGTCTATGAGGAATCAATTGCCTCAGCCACAAAGCTTCCAAGGTTTGGAGACCACTAGTTCAAACATGATGCAGGAGCATCGCTGTCAAATAAAAGAAAGCAAGGACGTGGAAGCGAATTGACACTTCGACACATTAAAAAAGTTGAACCAACAATTAACTAGCTTGGAAGCGGTGCAAAGACTTTTTGGAATTCTCGTTAATTAATTTTGGTTGTGTAAAATCAGGCCACCATTTTAAATGACGGAACCATTGTAAATCCTTTACATGACTGTAAATGTATTACAGGTATGGGATATTAGCCCTGATTAGTCATTAGGTTGCATTAATTGAGTAGGTAACCATTTGAACAAAATGTAATAGTATTTAGATAGGAGGAAGAAGAGCGAAAAAGCTCTAGGTCTTTAGACAAGTTTTCATTGTAATAGTTGTGAAGGAGATAGCTACTATAATTACGTTTTCTTCTGAAATGAATAGAATAGAGAAAATTGACCCAAGTACATAGTGTTGATATTGTTTACAGTTTGACTGTGTTGTTATGTGGTTGTGAATGGATGATGTTCATAGTGAATGAATGAATAATTGAATGAGTTCAATTTTTTTTCTTCTGTAATATTATGCAAGGAGTGCATATGAAGAAGTCTTTTTAAATTTAAAGCTCAGAAGAGATAGCGGGGGAAATTCCGTATGTAGAGTGTGCATATTGAGCACAAGGAGTGCATATAGAAACAAACTTGTGTTAAAGTTTGAAAGCTCAGGAGGTTGAGTGTAGAGTATGCCAGGAGGGAATCAGAAAGTCTTTTGGAAAAGACACAGAGTGCAAGTGTGCGTTAGGGATGAGATTTAATTTCAATCACCAGAAGCTCAGGAGGAGTAGTGGTTTTAAGTCTCGAGAGAAAACACTTAGAAAAGTTTCTAAGTTTTGGAAGAGTTGAAGTGTTCAAAGGTGAGGCGCAGTAGATGAAATTTGGAAGGAAGAAAAAGTACGAAGGATTGAGTGGGAGAAATTCTTAAGAAAAGAATTTTGAAGATTGGATAAGATCAAGGGTCAAGATCCATTCAGAAAGAGCTGAAATATTTCAAGCTGCTAGATCTCGGAGAAATAGCGCATTGGTTAGTTGTGAGTAGTTATCGTAATTTCATAAACCAGAAGGTTTGGAAGAAGTAGAGTGAAATTCGCAAAATCCTGAAATGCGAAATCCTGAAATCATCGGGACTGTCCATTGAAAGAGGACACGTGGCGACAAATCAATATTTTGTTGATTCATAAATCGGGAAGTTGGAAGTAGGAGTTGTGAAAACTCACGAGGCCCAAGTTTGCGATTTGATAGTGGTCGTCAGATCCAGAGGAACGCGAACCATTGATTTAGTACTCCGAAATATCGACAATTCGGGAGTGTGAAGGAAGTTTCTCTCGAAAGTCATGAAACACAAAATTGCGACATGATCACAGCCGTTGGATGGAGAGCCAGTGTGGACCATTGATTTGATCTGAATATTTCATAATTTTAGGTATTGGAGGATTGGGAGAATGGAGGTGATTCACATCGAGAGTTCTCAATACGCGAAATCCTGATGCGCTCAGAAAGATTGGCCCCAAGTCATAACGAGAGGTCATATGGATGAAGGATAAGGGAGGAGCTAGCATGCGCTAGGCCCTTGTCAAAATTTCGGGACTCGGGATTTTGAAGGACAAAGAGTCGGTTGACTCATATAGCCGATACACAAAATCACGATGCACCTTTTCGAATAAGCATATGGTCACAAGGCGTGGTCACATGGAAAAAGGCTTGCACTTAGCGCTTGCTCACACGGGCGAAAGTTTCATAGAGACTCGTGGATTGTTTTCTTAAAGGTTCCAGCAGGGAATCAAAGATTGTTTCAATTCAATCTTGAGAAGATCCTAGACCAGGAGGTTGTGCAGCCCTTGGAGAGGAGGGGGTCTACACCAAAACATCACCAGTTTCCATGAGCGAGCTACAACATGGTCTTCAAACCTGAGTTTTAGAATATCTCTGGAGCTAAGTGATACTCCAAGGAGTGGATTAAAGAGGATTTAATTAACCCTCTGATAGTCATCACCAGAATGATCACTTATGAAGGTAGATATTCCATTTTTAAAGCCTGGCATTTTTTATTATTAGATCATTTCCAATTCAATAAGCCATTGAATTTCCCTTTTTACTTCTTAAAAAGTCTTGAGAAGATGTCTTCCCAAGTACGAAAGAATGTAACCAATCCCCATAACAACCTATTCCACCATGGCCTCATCAAACTACTTGTTATAGCCTAGTTGGAGAAACAGGAGAAGACATGGGATGAGTTCATTTACCAACTTTCAAAGCCCCATCTTACAACCAATACCAGCAAGAAAACACTTGATCTAGGGAATGTTATTCCATCCAAACCCCTTTCTCCAAAGACCACAAACCCTCCTACTCAAGCTATCTAGTTACTGGAACAAAAGACCAAGAAACTTGTTGATACCCCTGCAGCCTCATTGGGCAAGAAGACTAAGAAGCCTATCGATAACTCTCAAATTCCCTCAACATCTATTGATCCTACACCCAAAAAGTTACAAGAGGTAATTCAACAAGAATTCCCTATAGTCCCCACAAATAGGAGAGTAGATAATCGATTCAAGAGAGGATCTTTTCGAAAAAGTACCTGAAATACAAGAGGAAAACCTTATGAAAAACCCCCAACCACTTCGGACCCTATCCAAGTATCCTCCGATATTGAAAGCCCTCATAAAAGACTTAGGGAAGTGTCTGCAGAAGAATGAGAGCCTCATAGAGAGACAAAATATGAACCTATTTCTCCTCATAAACCCCCTGTTACTCCTACCTCTCAAATGCCTATACCAGATCCCAAAACTGATAGACTTTCTACATGCTTTAAGGGATCCAAGCCCTCCTCTGAGATATCTAATCATGCTCCATCCATTGAAAAGATACAAGAGGAAAATGTTCAGTTGCTGCAACAATTGGAAGAGAGGAAGACCATAGATAGACATCTCCACCATGACAATGCAATACTGCAAGCAAAGGTGAATTCCCTCCAAAGATTGGTTGACCAAATGACCAATGATAACCGTAGCCTCCGTGCACATTTGAAACACTACAAGAGGGCCAAGACCAAGTCTTCAGGGAAAGAAGATTCTAAAGCCAATCCATCCCCTGCTCATCAAGTCTAAGTCATATTGGGCAATTCATTTTTGTTTGCAGTGGGACCTGTAAAATCTTAGGTGTGGGGGTAATGTTGGGCTCGTGATTTGGTTGTTTAATGATGTTGATTGAATCCTTTTTTATCGATATTATATATGTATTAATAACCATTTTGAAGAAGTTTTGAAGGATTTCATAGCAAATCATCATAGCTTATACTAGGTACCTGTAATTGATGTTTTGTGATGATTTTGAGTTTAATTCAAATTGATTTAAGGATTAAAAGAAGCTAATGCATGATATATGTGTCATAGGGAAAAATCATATGGCGTTTTTTCATCCAGTAGCTCATCCAGTACTCCATCTGGCACTGCGTCCGATACTTCATCTGACACTGTGTTCGACACTGCATCCAACACTAAAACCGTGGGCGAGTTGGCAGTTGTTATATAGGCGGCATATGATAGGCAAATCTGCGAAATTGGTTTTGTTCACCCTCGTGGCCTCTAGCTACTAGGCTCTTGACATCTCAGATTGAGTTGTTATGCTGAATGTTGAGTGGCTCGTTTGGTTTCTAGAAGCCAAAGGCAGTTATAACGTATTTAATGGATTTTGTTGTTTCTAGAGGAGGTTGACCCTTCTAGTGGCCGACCTCTTGAATTGTAACTGTTATAAATACCATAGTAGTGGTCAGACATGAGTGGTTAAGAATTGTTAAGAATTGTGAAGGATTGCTAGAATCGTTTTGTTGTGTAATTCAAGACATTTCCACAAACTTGTGCAAGACTGCATTTTTAATTTAAATACTAGAATCGTGTTGATTTAGCTCATGATTCGCTGTTGAGAAGTAGCCACGATCTGCTGGGGGGCCCACTAGTGGTCTAGGTGAATAGTTAGATAGTTAGCTTGTGTATTTGAGTTGTACAATTGTCATTTCTTTCATCTTCCGTTATATGTGTTTTTATCATTTTACATGTTGTGTGTTTGTTGTTTATAATTTAATTGTTTCAATTTCCTTTTTGCAGGTTGCTTGTAAAGGATAGTTGTTAATATGTTGTGTCTTTTTAATTATTAGTAAATAGCTTGCAAGCTTAGCTATTAACCTTGTTGTGTGATTAAATGCTAGTTTGAATTTCTGCAGGTTGAAATAAAATAGTTAAAATAGAGTATTGAGTTAATAGAGAGTATAGAGTTTATTTGGAAAATCTTCAATGGATGGATAGTTTCTAGTTTTGAATTTAATTCTCAGTTTGCCTATCTATTTTGCTTATCAATTTTGTTGTAGTATGTTGAGGTATAAGTAAATTTAAATTATGTTTTTATAAGCATTTTAACTTGCAAATTGAATTGTTTTTTTTTAACAGAAACGAGTATTTGTATATTATCAAAAATTGGCCATGTTACAAAAAAGAGCTGGCTAAGGGCCTATTTTCTTGCTAGTGTTGAGATTACAGACCTTCATTCTTATAGCGACATATCTGACAACTATTGTGTTGTAAGCACTACAGACTTGCCATGTGAAAATGGCTATGAAACTATGTAGCAAAAACTAGTGTTTGCAATTCATAAGAACATGTGCTAAGGGTGAGAGGGGCCTGCTTCATCACGTGCATCGTTCTCCTCAGCTTGATCAACGTTCCCTTGCTGCTGATTTTCTTTGTCCCAGACGCGATCAGAGAATCTTGGGGTGATTTGATCTTGCTGATTGCTGGCCGCTGAATGTAAGATGGAGGGAATCCAGGACTCATCCGTTCCTGCTGAGCGAATGGGATGTTGAGGAGGGTGCTGGTTAATATCTTCTAGCTACCTTGTATTCCGATTTACTCCCCACAGCACAATGGATAATTCCTAATTGTGCCTGTGTTCTAATCTCTACATTTGATTCTGGACTGCAACCACGGTTTCCTGAATTCTTTGGTTTTCTTACTGTAGTTCCCTGTGCCTGGAGTCCACCTGGTTCTCTATTCTTTGACACTCGACTTGCAATCCCTGAAATTGTCCCTGCATTTCCACCAGAGCGTAGATGGGGTAGGTGCACTACTCACTGTTGCTTTGGTTCATGGTTGCGCTGTGTGCCAGGGAGGCGGAGAAAGTGATCAGAATGTAGTCGCAGGGGGGGAGAGGGGAAAAGAGGGGAAGGGATTTAGAGGTGCAAGGATGCTTGCTGGAAGAAGAAGATTGGAGCTAGGGAGCGAGTCTGGAGGAAGGCCTCCACAGGCTGTTAAGTAATGGGACAACCATGATTACCCACGAGCAAGGGGGGGAGTCCACTGGTGCGAGGCCTAGCGTGATGCAAGGAGATCATATATGGTCGTACGGTGGGAGAGGTGAGAGGACTGTTTAAGTAGGGAGTTTGCNTGGGGGGTTTTGAGCATGGGGAAGGAGGGCGTGGCATGTGGTCGACTATGTGCCATGTGCCTGGAGTGGGGGGAGAGGATGGGACATGAGAGGAGAGGGGGGAAGCTTCAGAAGGGGTAGGGAGGGGGGGGAGTAACGATGGGAGGAGGCCTTGGTCCTGTTGGTGGAGGGGTGACATAGAGCCGAGTGTTTTTAGGGGAGCCAAACATTAGAGAGAGTTTGGTTGGTGTGGAGTCTGCTTTGTTCTAGAGCTTTGGTAGCTTTAGCCATTTTTTCTGCCTCCGAGTTTTGCTTTCACAAAATATGGTAGAAGCTTAGACGAACAAATTTTTTCTTAAGTGGATTGATTGCCACGGATATGCCTTGGAATGGAGATTTTGTTGATTTGGGAGTCCCTCTCAGATCCTGTATGATGATTTCAGAGTCCCCCAAAACTGTTAAAGTTTGAATATGCAGATCCTAAGCTAGTTTGAGTCCCATATATGTGGCGAGGAGCTCTTCTTTGTTGTTTGATGTCCTTCCCAGTCCCCAACCATAATTGGTCAATTTTTCCCCTTGGAATCATATATGACTCCCCCCCGCACCTGCCATCCCTAGGTTTCTAGTTGCTACCCCATCAAAGAAAAGGAAATAAGAGTGTTGTTGCCTTTGCCAAGTTGCAAAGTTGCTATTGTTGAGACACAACTGCCAATCTTGTTGCTTGGGGGCCTTCTTTGGGATTCTTGCAGAGTTCTACGGGGGTCCCCTTATATAGGTGGCGCATTCTTCTTCTTCTGGATCCAGGGTGCCTGGGGGGTCGAAGCCTACTACTTTGATACAAAATACTTCTGAGATTAATCCACAAACCTTTGCAAAGATGCTTTGCATTTTGGGGAGTTTCCCATGAAAGGTGGCTTGATTGCGTGCTAACCATATCTCCCACACAACAAATTTGGGAATTTGTTTCTAGAGAACGGTGAATCTTTTTTTTTGTTTTTGAAGCTGCCAACATATCTTTGCTTCCAGTGGATGAGGAGGTTGGCCCAGCTGTTAGGAGGGGGAGGGGGATTGGGAAGGGGGAGATAAATGAGATTCCAAAGTTGAAGGGAAAGGTTGCATTCTGAAAATAGATGTGTGATGGTTTTTGAGACTTTGAGGCAGAGAGAGCATCTGGAGGGCCCCTGAATACCCCATTTTAGGAGATTTTCAACAGTTAAGATTTTTCCATGGGCCAAAATCCAGTATAATGTGTTAACTTTGGGGAGCGAGGGTTTGGAAAAGATCTCTTTCCAAATCTTGGAGAGGGGAGGTTCGAGGGTTTCCTGGAGGAGGTGAGAGTATCCTTCCTTGACAGTGTAAGGTTTACCCCCCCAAGTACGAGAGTCAGAAATGCATCAGTTAATAGGAGCATAGCCAGCCAGGTTATTGAAGAGGACAGAGATGTGGGGGGTGGGATGTGCTGGTAAGGCAGGTGGCTTCCAACTTGTTGTGGTGGGAAATCCCCCTACAGACTAGAAAATAGGGTTATAGTATGCATGCAGATATGATTGAAAGAAAACTACTTTCTACTTTCGTCCCAGACTTAATCCCCATTTCTTTTCAGTGAATACATGGTTAGAACAACATACCTTGTTTCGGATGTTTGATGTCGGTCCTTATTCACACTTGACTTCTTGTTGGCAGCTCTCCTCCCAAGGCTGACCTGCATACAAAACATGTTGGAAATACTAAAACAACTGAGAGGGGGGGTGAATCAGTTGTTTATAAGCTTAAACAATTTTATACCTTTTAAAAAATTATTAATACTTCTTCAAGTATCATCAAGCAACATACAACATATGGACAGTGAGAGTAAAGATCATCAGTCACACATAAAATACACACAGAGACAGATTTTCACGAGGAAACCCATAAAGGGAGAAAACCTCTTCTTCTTCGAAATGATAGGCAGTCTTTTTCTGTTCTGTACATCATTTACAATTTGAGCACCAACTCAATGTGAGGCTGCTACCTCAGTCTTGCAAGCTGCAACTTGTTTGAGAGCTCCAACTCTCTGGTTTCTCTAGCACCCACTATAAGGAAGCACCAACTCCCTGAGTACTCCAGCACCAACTGGATGGAAGCACCAACTTCCAGTTACACAGGCTTCAACCTGCATAACAGAGAACATATGTTCTCCCTAGCACCACCCTGCCACCCTAATTTCTCTGGCTGCAACTAGATGGAAGCTACAACTTCCTATGTTCAAGCACCCACTTGAACTTCTAAGGACAACAGTCCTCCCGAGCACCTCCCAACCTCCCAAACAATATCAATGACTAAATAAAGATTCAACTTTACAGATAAATTAGTTCATACCAATTTTACTTTGTTCTGTAAATCTTGTCTTCTGCTGCTTGCTCTATCGTTCTGCTCTGCTTCTGTTCTGTTCTATCATTCTTCTCTGCTTCAGCTCTGCTCTATCATTCTACTCTGCTTCTGCTCTTCTCTATCGTTCTGATCTGCTTCAGCTCTGCTCTATCAAAATTTTATGCTCAGCATCTTCTCATTTTTCCCATTCCACTCTTTTTCAACTCGTTCCGTTCTTCTGCTCTGTATTTCATCTACTCTGCCTATCCTTTGCTCCGATTCTGATATACAATTCATTTCATTCTGTATGTCAATTAGACTTCATCCTTAAATCTTTCTCCTTTTCCTTTTCTTACTGTTTCGTTCTTTTTCCATGCAAAACGACCAACCCTATACAGTGTCACTCGTTTTCTTTTATACATCCTGCCTTGATGATTCCACTTCCCATCTCCTTCGGCAAGAACAACGACAACTATCTAAGCAACTGAATCGTCATCTGAAACGCTAACTAATTCTTCATAATGAGTCCGTTTCACTAACATAAATCATACTCAGTCGTTAACTGTGAGAGAGAACAGTGACCCTCCGATCAATATTTGATCCAACGGTTCAGATCCAATCGGGATTTCACCCATCGCGATTTCGGCATTTGCGATGTCAAACTTCACTTATAAATCCCGATACACAAAATTCCATATATCGGTTGAATCAACGATCCAGATGTAATTTCGGTTCAACGGCTATGATTATGTCGCGATATCGCATATCGTGATTTCGCAACTCATGTTGCAATCCTTACCATCTCCTAATTCGTGAAACTCCGACGTAGAGTTTGATCAACGGTCCTCATCTCTTGCTTTCTTTAACGGCTGAGATCAAATCACGAAATCGCATATCGTGATTTCGGGTTTCTCGTTGTCAAGAGATTTTGACATTACAAAGTGCCGATTCTCGATTTTCGATTCTCCATGTAGAGATTCAACGGTCCAGATCACTTCTAGCCCAACGACTCAGATTGGATCGGGATTTTGCACATCGCAATTACTCCCACTTCTCCTTGTTCTTTAAAGAAGCGTATAGATTATCTTTGATCCAATGATGATCGGGTCTTGTGCTTGAATCTAACGGTCACTGAGTCATTTCCACAACCATAACTGTACCCGCACTCCATGCAGAGATTCAACGATCCAAATCAATCTTTCTTTAATGGCTACGATCAAATCGTGAAATCGCATATCGCAATTTCGGTGTTTTCGTTGTGATTGAACACGGGACTCGTAAAACTTCGATTCCCGATTCGCTGATGAGCATGACTCCGATAGCGCTTGATCCTATGCCACCTGTCCTTGCGAATGGACGGTCCCTATTCCTCCATGATTTCACCTCTGCACAGTAGAACTTAACCCTCGTGCTTAACCTCTGCGCAACTTCTGAAGATCTGACGTCTATCGGCCTTTCGGGACATTTGAATGGGATCCAACGGTCACTGGATCTCTGTCTTCCTTTTTCTCTATAAGCTCTTGCTGCGCGCGTTTTCTTCAAGCTGTTCTTCCTGAGATTTTACGTCCGAATCCCCATGGGGTTTTATCCTTCTTATCCTGCCGTCCCGTTTTCTTCATGCTATTCTTCCTAAGCTTTTACGTTCGAACCCCCATGGGGTTTTATCCTTCTTATCCTGCCGTCTCCACTGTTGCCATTAATGACAACAACCATCAGCACGCATTCGTTGCTTGTTCAATATTCGCCAACAATCTCCCCCTTTGGCATTGATGGCAACACTTGCATTCAGATTCGACTCTCCTCTGCATTCGACCATTCAGACTTTCCTCTTTTTCCGAAACATTTCAAACTCGACTCCTTTCTCCCCCTTTGACATCAATGTCAAAGAAGAAACATTCTTCCACTGATCTTGTTGCAGAACATACTCCCCCTGTCATCTATAAGTATTTAGGAAATCCACCAGATATTCAATAATAACTCCCCCTGACCAGGTACACATATTAGACACAAGAGTTCGTAACCCCCAACTTTTGACGAAGATATCCAAAAGGGGTCGCAGCTAATGGTTTAGTGAAAATATCAGCAATTTGTTCTTTAGAGGGTATATAGTTCAGTTGAACAATTCTGTTTGACACTTGTTCTCTGAGAAAGTGATACTTTATAGGAATATGCTTAGTTTTGGAATGAAGAACAGGATTCTTGGAGACACTTATGGCACTAGTGTTATCACAATGAATTGGAATAGGGTCAGTGTAGGTTACCTTTAAATCTGCAAGAGTTTGTATCATCCATAAGATCTGTGTGCATCAAGTAGCAACAGCAATGTATTCTTCCTCTGTAGTGGATAATGAAATGGATCCTTGCTTCTTACTAAGCCATGCAACTAATGAGTCACCCAAAAAGAATGCTCCTCCACTGGTGCTTTTTCTCTCATCAACACAGTTTGCCTAGTCAGCATCTGAATAGGCAATTAGCTGAAAATTCTGATTTCTAGGGTACCACAGTCCATATGTCATTGTTCCCTTCAGATATTTAAATATTCTCTTGATAGCTGCCAAATGACTTTGTTTAGGAGCAGATTGAAACCGCCCTACCATTCCAACAACTTGCATTATATCAGGACGGGATGCTGTGATGTACAAAAGACTGCCTATCATTGAACGATATGTACTTTGATCAACATCATGTGAGATATCATCTTTGCTCAGCTTGCAACCAACCACCATAGGTGTGCTTACTGTAGAGGAATCTTCCATCTGAAATTTCTTCAATATCTTTGTCAAATATTTTTCTTGAGAAATAAAAATTCCTGCAGAGCTTTGTTTTACTTGTAATCCAAGAAAATATGACAGTTCCCCTATCATGGACATTTCAAATTCTGTTTGCATAGAGTTAGCAAACCACTGGACAGATGATTCATTAGTACAGCCAAAAATAATATCATCTACATAAACCAGAACAACTAGTAAATCATCACC
>ML796416.1:710938-739970 GCA_009831015.1 Picea engelmannii
GCAGGTTATGTTTCAAATTCTCTACAAGCAGCACATCTTGAGCTTTTCTTTTTCCATTATTCAAGCTCACAATTCCTTTGCCTTTCACCTTTCCTGGTGCATCATTTCCAAAAGTTACATTCCCTGATTTGCTATCACTTAGAATTAGAAATTGACTTTTGTCTCCAGTCATGTGTCTGGAACATCCACTGTCAATATACCGGGGATTCCTTTTTTTTTGGGCTGATAGCGCTAGACCACATTTGTCATCTACTTTCTTCTTCCAGATTTTGACATTTTCATCAGTGAAATTCCGATCTGGGTTGCATTTCTTTAAATGACAGTTTGCTGCCTTATGTCCATAATTTTGACAGATGTAGCATTCTGGTTCACTGTATAAAGGATCGTAACGATTGTTATGCTCATACTTGTTGTTGTGTTTCTCTTGTGTCCTTCTTCCAGTCATCACATGATTGATAGTCTGTGAGTATTTGTTGCTTGGCTGTCTCAATCTTTGTTGTGGTAGATAGTTATTCATTGAAAATCTTGATTGTTCATATCTAAGCCTTAGAGAAAAATTTATAGCTTTGTGTCCAAAATTAGAACAGAAAAAACAATAACCATAGAAGAAATTTTTGTACCTTTGAAAAATCTGTCTTCTTCGAGGAGGGAGATAAGCTTTCTACTCTACAAATTCTGTTCTGGGGTTTTTCCTTTCATTCCATTTTGATGGATGATCTTTTTTCTTTGTCTCTGTAGGGTGACTGTTGTCAATGTTTGAGGATTTGACAAATTTGATAGAATCAGTGTTATTTGGATGATTACTACTTGATCCTTCTTCATATCCCAATCCAACTTTCAACTTTGAATTTCTTTGTTGATTTAGAATGGAGGTTAATTCTTCTGATGCTTTTATACTTGGCAGATTTTGATGATACAGTCCTTTGAATTTCTCCATTTCTTTTCTAGTCTTAACTATTTCTTCTTCTAGAGCTTCACACCCGAGTTTCTTCTCTGACAGTTGTTGTTTCAATATGTCTTCTATCTTCTTTGCCTCTTCCAATTCCACTTTCATCAGAGAAAGATCTTCATCAGGTTCTTTACTGTCTTTTTCAAACTGTGTTAGCACTTGTTTTAGCTTTCTGTTTTTAAATCTGAGCCTGTCAATTTCTTCCAATGCACTGATTAGTTCTCCTTCCAAATCCACTACAGCCTCTTCTTCATTATCAATGCTGCCTGTGATTTTATTATCATGATCCTCTTTGGCCATAAGTATGAATTCATTTGTCTTATCATCACAGGATGAGTCACTGTCTGTTTCTTCTGAGGAATTATCATTATTTACAACCAAGCTTTTCTTCTTATTATATTTCTTGTATTTGTACTTCTTTTCATCATCAAAGTTCTGAGCCTCTTTCTGATGAGGACACTTAGATGCAAAGTGACCTATATTCCCACAGTTAAAGCATTTGAATGGCAACTTCCCTTGATATTTTCCTGAACCTTTCTTTAATCTTCTCACAAATTTTGCCTCGATTTCATCAAATTCTGAATCAACATTATTATCTTCTTTAAAGGAAGCTTCTTTAGTACTAGATTTATCTTTGTTTATCCTCATTCCATATGCCGTTAGAGTTCCAAGAAGTTGATCAATAGACAGAGTTTTAAGATCATTTAATTATTCTATTGCAGAGACTTTTGGATTAAATTTATCAGGCAGAGACCTTAAAATCTTCTAAATTAAGAGTAAGTCATCAAACGTTTCACCTAGACCCTTCATGGCATTTACAAGTTCTTCAACTCTTAAAAAATACTTGCTAATTGTTTCATCTTCATTCATCTTCAATTGTTCAAACTTCAATCTGTATGTTTGAAGTTTGTCACCTTTTACTTTCTCATTTCCTTCATAACTATTAATAAGTTTATCCCACATTTCTTTGGCAGTATTAAGATGCATCACCTTTACAAACTCAGCTTCAGCAAGTCCATTCAGGATATCATTCATCCCCTTAGCATTAAAACTAAATTCTAACTTATCATCCTTGTTGGCTAACACAACAGGCTTTGTATATCCAGTCTCTACTACATCCCAAACATCAACACCCAAGGCCATTAAATATGTTCTCATTATAATCTTCCAGAAGGCAAAATTTGTTCCATCAAACAGAGGGGGCTTAGAGGCTGAAGTCCCTTCATGACTTGTCATGTTTAAGCTTACATATATACCTTTAAATAAAAGGAACCTGCTCTGATACCAATTGTTGGAAATACTAAAACAACTGAGAGGGGGGGGTGAATCAGTTGTTTATAAGCTTAAACAATTTTATACCTTTAAAAAAATTATTAATACTTCTTCAAGTATCATCAAGCAACATACAACATATGGATAGTGAGAGTAAATATCATCAGTCACACATAAAATACACACAGAGACAGATTTTCACGAGGAAACCCATAAAGGGAGAAAACCTCTTCTTCTTCGAAATGATAGGCAGTCTTTTTATGTTCTGTACATCATTTACAATTTGAGCACCAACTCAATTTGAGGCTGCTACCTCAGTCTTGCAAGCTGCAACTTGTTCGAGAGCTCCATCTCTCTGGTTTCTCTAGCACCCACTAGAAGGAAGCACCAACTCCCTGAGTACTCCAACACCAACTGGATGGAAGCACCAACTTCCAGTTACATAGGCTCCAACCTGCATAACAGAGAACATCTGTTCTCCCTAGCACCACCCTACCATCCTAGTTTCTCTGGCTGCAACCAGATGGAAGCTACAACTTCCTATGTTCAATCACCCACTTGAACTTCTGAGGACAACAGTCCTCCCGAGCACCTCCCAACCTCCCAAACAATATCAATGACTAAATAAAGATTCAACTTTACAGATAAATCACTTCATACCAATTTTACTTTGTTCTGTAAATCTTGTCTTCTGCTACTTGCTCTATCGTTCTGCTCTGCTTCTGTTCTGTTCTATCATTCAGCTCTGCTTCAGCTCTTCTCTATCATTCTTCTCTGCTTCTGCTCTGCTCTATCGTTTTGATCTGCTTCAGCTCTGCTCTATCAAAATTTTATGCTCAGCATCCTATCGTTTTTCCCATTCTACTCTTTTTCAACTCGTTTCGTTCTTCTGCTCTGTATTTCATCTACTCTGTCTGTCCTTTGCTCCGATTCTGATATACAATTCATTTCATTCTGTATGTCAATTAGACTTCGTCCTTAACTCCTTCTCCTTTTACTTTTCTTACCGTTTCATTCTTTTTCCATGCAGAACGACCAACCCTGTACAGTGTCACTTGTTTTCTTTTATACATCCTGCCTTGACGATTCCACTTCCCATCTCCTTCGGCAAGAACAATGACAACTGTCTAAGCAACTGAATCGTCATTTGAAACGCTAACTAATTCTTCATAATGAGTCCGTTTCACTAACAGAAATCATACTCAGTCGTTAACTGTGAGAGAGAACAGTGACCCTCTGATCAATATTTGATCCAACGGTTCAGATCCAATCGGGATTTCACCCATCGCAATTTCGGCATTTGCGATGTCAAACTTCACTTATAAATCCCGATACACAAAATTCCATATATCGGTCGAATCAACGATCCAGATGTAATTTCGGCTCAATGGCTACGATTATGTCGCGATATCGCATATCGCGATTTCACAACTCATGTTTCAATCCTTACCATCTCCTGATTCGTGAAACTCCGACGTAGAGTTTGATCAACGGTCCTCATCTCTTGCTTTCTTTAACGGCTGAGATCAAATCGCGAAATCGCATATCGCGATTTCGGGTTTCTCGTTGTCAAGATATTTTGACAATGCAAAGTGCCGATTCCCAATTCTCGATTCTCCATGCAGAGATTCGACGGTCCAGATCACTTCTAGCCCAACGACTCAGATTGGATCGGGATTTTGCACATCGCGATTACTCCCACTTCTCCTTGTTCTTTAAAGAGGCGTGAAGATTATCTTTGATCCAACGATGATCGGGTCTTGTGCTTGAATCTAATGGTCACTGAGTCATTTCCACAACCATAACTGTACCCGCACTCCATGCAGAGATTCAACGATCCAGATCAATCTTTCTTTAACGGCTATGATCAAATCGTGAAATCGCATATCACGATTTCGGTGTTTTCGTTGTGATTGAACACGGGACTCGTAAAACTCCGATTCTTGATTCGTTGATGAGCATGACTCTGACAGCGCTCGATCCTATGCCACCTGTCCTTGTGAATGGACGGTCCCTATTCCTCTGTGATTTTATCTCTGCACAGTAGAACTTAACCCCTGTGCTTAACCTCTGTGCAACTTCTGAAGATCTGACGTCTATCGGCCTTTCGAAACATTTGAATGGGATCCAACGGTCACTGGATCTCTGTCTTCCTTTTTCTCTGTAAGCTCTTGCTGCGCGCGTTTTCTTCAAGCTGTTCTTCCTGAGCTTTTACGTCCGAACCCCCACGGGGTTTTATCCTTCTTATCCTGCCGTCGCGTTTTCTTCATGCTGTTCTTCCTGAGATTTTACATCCGAACCCCCACGGGGTTTTATCCTTCTTATCCTGCCGTCTCCACTGTTGCCATTAATGACAACAACTATCAACACACATTCGTTGCTTGTTCAATATTCGTCAACAAAACAAGCAACGAACTACACATGCATTTTTCCTACAGACTAATGGGTTAGAGATTCAAACATATATTTACTGAAATATGAAGAACTCATATAGTGGGACAGGAAAAGCATTTCTTTATTATTACTTTAATGAATCAACTTACAATGTCGAGACCAACCAGTGCTCTGCGAACCCTAATCCTGGGCTCCTATTCAAATGTCCTCCAACTTCTTTGCTTTGTATCTCTTCTTGAACAAGGATGGTTAAAGGGTTGGGACAATGGGAATATGCAATTGGGCAGAGTTTCTTTACTCTTTTTCTCTTCCTTTTCCAAATGGGACCCCTAACCCTTCTTTTATAGGCTAGAAGAAGCTAGGTATTTGGATGAACCCTTGACCATGCATGGCCGGGAGTTTCAGTTAACTCACCCAAAGCTGTGTGTTTTGTCGACAACTTTCCCTTTTTTGTGCTTTTGTCGGTCCATGCAAGTTGTTTGAGGTCAGCTAGCGTGTACATGCATGCAGTAATGGAGTAGGGCATGTGGGACCTTATAAAAGAGGTTTTTTTTAAAGAGTTGTTCAATAGTTATTTGGCAAAAAAGGGATCTGAGATGGCCTGATGCCAGGTAAGCATGTATGGTGAAAATTAGGGTTATAACAGATGCCCCCTAATGTGTGAGGTTAGAAGAGAATCTGATGGCTGAAATACATTACCAATCTTTACTAATGTGCCGAACAAGTGAGCCCAAGGACCAGGAACCGGGAAGCGTCATCTGCAAAATAACAAATGTCTCACTGAGGCGGGCATACCCATGCTTGGGATAAAATAGAATCATGGCTACCAATCAAATACATTGTAGATCCATGTCAAATAACTATATAAAGTGTAGCCGCGAACAATACACAGCGGAGCTACATCTCAAAATCAAAAAGATATACATATAGAGTATCCATCTTCTAGAAGCTGATACAGCCTGATGGCTGGAGATGAGATCTTCAGAGCTCGAGCAACAACTTAAAAATCTTCAAAACTCAAGGTAGGAGTGTAACATGAGTGTACAACTTCACTACCCAGAGGTCTTCGATGGCTCGTCGGTCATGGACTAGATAATCTTGATGATCAAACTGAAGGCTTCATTGATTTCGAACAAGGACTTGATTGGCCATTCAGGATGGTCGGGTATGAGGGAAAGAGACAAATTGCAGAGGGGCCGACTCAGGCTTGGTAGAAACTTCCCTTGGACAACAACACGACAAATGATGAGACTTAGGTAGCATGGCATTAATCATAAGTTTACGAAGCAGGAGGCAACAAAAACTCTCCATATGTTTGGAAGAATAACCAAACGGAGGAGGACACAACTCTATGTAGCGAGAACAACTTCCTAAGGTCGTACTACATCCCAAAGCTTGATGAACAAACAAATAGATGTGATTTATCCAAGGGTGACCCATTATGCTTCTAATAAAGAAAATACTTTTCCCTTCCTCTTTTTGGGGTATATTTGATTTTATTTATTTATTTATTTATTTTTTCGATTTTGGAAAAAGAATAAAGGAATGTTATGTTACAAGGGAGGAACGAGTGCTACAAACATACAAGTTCAAGGTGCAAGGACAAAACTAATGTTCAGAGTAATGATACTTGGGAAAAATCCTCTAGGGGCCAAGGGTGTTAAGACACAAAAGCAAAGTGCTACAAGGCTGGCGTATAAGGTATGCAAATGCGATTAACAAAAAACACAATGGTAACGTCCTTTGATGTAAGTTTAACGAGCCCGAAGAAGGTAATCTTGGTGGTTTTTCATGTTTAGAGAATCTGAAAAATCATAAAAGGAGACTCCATTGGGGTACCTTTTTCGAAGATAGTCTAGTCGGTTCGAAAAAGGGGTAAACTAGCAATGACAAGACGTCTATTTGAAACCATTTTAACGAGTGTGATAAGGACAAGATCACTCGGTCATTTTTTCATTTTTAAGGAGTCTGAAAAAAGCTTAACTATGGACTCCGTCAGGAATGTTCTTTTGGACCAGTTTAACAAGTGTGAAAGAATAAGGTCACTCGACGATCTTTTAAATTTTAGGGAGTCTGAAAAGAGCTTAACTATGGACTCCGTGGGGGTTCCTTCTTTGTAAGTTTAGTCCCTCAGGCCCGAAAAAGGGATAAAATTATACTTGAGAGTACTCTTCTATAGAATTGAAGTTCCATAGAGTATACCTTTGTTCGTACAGTTGTCTGTCTAGACCAAAAAAGGGGTAAACTACGTGACTTCAAATTTCATTTTAACGAGTGTGAAAGGCCATAAGATCGCTCGACAATATTTTCATGTTTATAGGGTCTGAAAAGGGCTTAAAAGAAGACCCATAGAGGTTACTTTTATCAGTTAATCTGGATGAGATCGAAAAGAATAAATGCAGTCCACTGGATGTTTATTTCGGATCTCAAAGTGAGCTTAAAAATCAACAAAGTTAGCTCATGATCAACACTTTGTGGGTCGATGCTAGGTATCTTCTCGAAGGAGCAGTATGCTTCAACGAAAACATTGTCTATGACACCAGGGGTTCTGGAGAGATTGATCAGTAAGGTGTTAGCGACAATTGCCATATTAACCTCAGCATAAACCTCGTGTGTAGCTAAGGGATTAATAGGACAAGACCGATCTCCCGTCATAGTCACAGTGAATTCTCCCACTTCAATTCAGCTTAACTCTGGGAGGAAGTATGATCTCTAATGAAGATCTTCCCAGGGTTTATCCGAACTAGTCATTTCCTGAATTATAGCTTCATCAGTGGGCAAGACTAAGTCTAATGAATCGGTGTTAGAAAAATAACCCTGAGCCCAAATAGGCTCTAGAAGTGGATCAAAATCTTGTGCAGGATTCAGATCAGTGTTAGCTGAAGCTGGTTGGACTAAAGAGTACGCTACTTCAGCTACGGACAGGGGCATGGACATGCCTGGGTGCCCTGTCCCATCCATCGTGGTTGATGGGGAAGGAAGTATCCACGGATCGTCGAAGTAAGTCGTGCGGAACAACGAAACTTGAAAAATATCAACCTTATGGTGATTGGATATAAACTTGATATCACCTTGCGGGGGTGGGTAATCGAAGGTACCCATCAAATATGGGCACAAACCAACCCCTACGTTAACGACACCTGGTTAAGGATTATCAATCATCAGGACCGTGGATGCCCTCAATGCAGGGTCAGGTATGGAGAAAGACAATTGATCGATGGTCACTATCCGGCCCTCATGTGGAAACAACAAGACCCAGAAAACTATAGCAACCACAACTTGCATAGAATAAGTCCAACTCCTTCCTAACAAAAGGTTATAGTCAAGGGGAGCATCAACTACCTCTACTTTGACACACATGGTCTTCCCTCCTAACTACATGAGAAAAGAAGGAAGGATACCATTTGGGCGGAATGAATGACCATTGAACGCGGTGAGGAGAGTAGGTGACAGAGATAAAATGGGCTGGCCAATGGCCTTCCAACATGCCAACGACATAGCGCATGTCGAGGCACCCTCATCAAACACCATGCAGAAGATATTTCGAGTAAAAATTTTTGTGGGATAAGCCACTACTATCTGAAATGCTACGTGGTAAGGTAGACAAGGTTTTAAGTTGGTTGTGTCCAGCATGATTGTACCCAGATTACAAGTCTCGGTAGATCCTAAAGCGGTTAACAAAGATTTCCTCTGGGAAGGGAAACTTTGGAGGACCTCCAAAGCGGACATCACACAAGGGGTTTGTGATAAATATTCCACCACAGTGTAGTTCTAGGCGGCCCTTGTGTTTGGGTTGTGAGAATCGTTTTTGAATGCACCTTTGGGGATGCGTGTCATTGTTTCACCCAAGGTCTTCTCAATTTGTAGAGGAAGAGATGGGAGTTCATCTTCTTTGCCCTTCTCACAAGGGCTTGGTTTACTATAGTCATGTGCTCTAGTTGATATAAAAGTATCACCCTTCACCATATATACATTCGTGGATGTAGGGTTGGTTGAAGACAGAGAGGGTCCTTGGATGCCCCCTTTCGTGCTTGTAGAGGCTTGAGTTAGATTTTGTCCATGTTGAAAAGGATTGGTTAACACATCAGGCTATTGCTACACCACAAACTTTTGGGCATCTGCAAGCCGAGGACATAGATGGGTTGGGTGGTCTTTCATGCACAAGTTGCATGGATACCTTGCCTTCCATTTCCCAGTGTTGTCCTCGCCAGCATTATCGGTAGGTTTCTTATCCCCCTTGCCCTTCTTTCGTTGTTTTTTCTTTCTTTCAGGCTGTTGGGTGGCCTTTGGATTAGTCGATTTCACTGTGTGTACATCCAACATTTTGGTAGGGGGAGCAACCAAAGCAGTAGTTTGGCTGGACAATGTGTGGCGTATAGAAAATTGTTGCAACTGATTAGTTAGTTGCTCAACGGGATTTGTTTGTGCTGAACCAACAATACCATCGGCATGTGGTCCAAATCTCTGTCTGGTTTTATCAAGTATTGAGCATGGTGCATCTGGCAATATCTCGTATAATAAACCGGACTGAGAATAGATTAGCTCAAGTTGTTGAGCTCTCATGATGGCATCTTCTTCAGAAAATACTCCCGACATCGCGACGTCCTTGGACAACTGTGGGACCAAAGACTTAAGAAACCACTCGAGCAGGAATGTTGGTGGGACTGGTACCTTAATTAAACTCTTTCCGCGTCTCCATTCTCGAATATGATTAGAGATATGGTCCGCTTTAGTTTGTGAGAAATTGGCCAGCAATTCGGTGCTAGCGTTGTATCTCACAGGCAACTGGAAATGGTTTAGGAAAGCCATTGCTAGTTCACTGAAGGAAGAGTATCTTGAGTAGTCGAGCTCAATGTACCATTTCATGGCACTCCCAATGAGAGTACGTTGAAACAATCACAACTGTATGGAGTTGTCTTTCAACAAGTTATATGAGCACCAAAGATGGAAGGTAGTCACATGATCTCCTGGATCTTTGTTAGGATTGGCTTCGAACTTTGGGATGTCTGAAGGCAACTTCATTGGCATAGGAGGCCAACACGGATCGTGACAGATAGGGTCATTCAACAACCTTGTGAAGTCTGGCAAATGCAAGGTTGCCAGGAAAGGTAGTTTGGGTTGTTGGTGATAACCTAGGAAAAAGGGGCCTGGAGTTTGACTGGCACTAGGTTGCCAGGAAAAGTTCAGCTGCTGGCCCGAATTCTGGTAGAAACCATGGCCATGGCCAGCATAAGGATTTTTCATGTGAGGAGACATCATCGACGGATTTCCCAGATAGGACTTAGATGGTTGGGCATGCATTGTATTCGAAGGAATTTGGGAAGGATTGCTCCATGCCGGTCCCATGGGGATAGGCATAGTGCTTTGTCCGAGGTTCCATTGATTATGAAAAGAATTACCCTAGATGGGAATTCCTAACGAGGCAACTGATCCCTGCCAAGAATTTCAAGGTTCTGGCACGAAAGAAGTTCCTGGGTGTGCCCTCTATGCAGGAATAGTACCCTGCATAGGAATAGATTGTCCAAAACTGGGGTTGCCCCCAATTGGGAAAGTAGATGACGAGAAGGCGTTGTTACCAAACACACTGAACAAAGAAAATGGTGTCAAAACTACTGGCATATTATGAAAAGGTGGTCCTTGAATCACCACTCCAAGTAAACTATGGTGTACAAGTTGCCCGATGGTTTGTTGATGCGAGCCACCGAGTATATGACCTCCCCCATAAGGGAAAGAGTTAAAAGGAGTAGGAGTGCCCCCCATGTGTCCTTGCAGAGGAGCGTTGGAGTTCCCTACCCCCAGTCCTAAAGTCTGTAAAGTGGAGTAGGAAAGTACATGACTTGTACCTGAACTAGGCATCCCGTAAGAGAATGGAGGGCCTATCGCACTTGGTGTGAAAGGGGTTGTGGCCGCCGCCAAAGATGGGATCGGACCACTGTGCGATGTAGTGGCATTCGAGACCATGGTGGCTCGGACTAGTGATGGTGGGTTAGGAGGTGGAAACTCTCCTATGGTGACAACCGTAGTGGGAATTGAAGAATTCCCAAAAGGAGTAACAACATTTGTTTCCATTGTTGTGTGGGACACTGTATGGCACTCGTAAGGATGAATCAGTACGATGGTGGGTGCTGAAAGATCAGTGGTGGAGGTTTCAACTAGACCAAAATCTTGTGCTCCAAGGTCTAAAATGGTCGATTCCTCTGGATGTTGGTCGGGCACAATTTCTTGTGACCCGGTCGCTTCAAAAGTCCCTTGTTGGTCTAGCTTTCGCCTTAGTGGTGGCAGGGGTGGCTCAAGTGTAATCGGGGGCAGACCAAGAAGCCTTCGTGACCACCGGAGATCGTGATCCTCCACTGTGTGAGAAAATCGAAGACACACTAGGGTAGTCTAACCATTAAAAAACAACATGCACTAAAAAAGTCCCTAGAAGATAAGACAAGAAAACACTAAATTAATTGGAAGAACAGTTACAACAACCAACACTAGAGAAACTTACCGGTGCAAGTGAAAATCGAAAATGGAAGCACCCTTTGGGTATACTCTGCAAAGCATGGCTCGATGTCTGTCCTAGGTATGGTGTTATACCCCCGCAGTCACCTGTGTATGTCCCTAATAAATATAGGCAACTAGGTTGCCAGCGCGTGAATAGTCACTAGGCGGATACAGTCGAAAATCGAGTAGACCATAATGAGCAGGGTATCGAGCCTGAAACCTGTCAAGGGTATCGAAAGCAAGTGGTCCGAAAGAAAAATGAAGACCTCGAATGGATTTAAGACCCACGAAGCCCCGTGGCAAATGCAATCGACGGAATCCCAAAACAAGCCCTCTATATGTGTTCTCCACTACGATTGGTCTAGCTTTGGAGGGGTTATCTCTGCTACCTTTCCGCACATGACCTTGTGTTTATCCCCTGTGTTAGAGGGGGGTCCTGGATAACTTTCATGATACTAGACTTAGACACTTCCTAAGTCAGACTCCAATGTTTGATTTTAATGGCCTTGAAGAGTTTCCTCTCCAACCTAATCCAAGGCCCTAATCCTGAACTAGTTGGTTAACCCTACAACCATAAAAGTCTAATAAATTTTAGATTTAGCGTTATTTTTATATCTTATATTATGTCAAGGAGTATGAAAATGAAATTGATGATGTTTTGAAAGACGAAAGTAAAAAATGAACAAAAAGCTGGAAACAAAAATTTCACTTAACGCAAATTTTCAACAACTTTTCAAATTTTTTATTTTTTATTTTTCTAAGATCCTTTAAATCAACGAACTTAAAGAAGGATTTCACTCGACTACAAGCTACTTACAATCTATCTAAACTATCAATAACTTAAGAAAACAAATATTTTTCCCTGGCTACTAATGCAAATCACACTTTTCAACCAAACAAGAAAATGAAAGAGATTTTTTTTTATTTAAATGTTGATAAAGCAAAAAGGAAAAATACCAACAAGTAAAAAACCAAGAAAAACAATTCTAGCCCAATTGCATATTGCAAAGAATCACTTCAAAAAATCACTCCCTAGCAACTTAAAAAATGACTATCACACTTGTCTAAAAACCCTAAAGATTTTTTTTTTAATGACAACTTTTAAATGAAAAAAGCAAGCTAAGGCTAAGATCAACCCTAAGCTACTGACTGCTAGGACAGAGATTCAAAAACTTGAGAGGTACAACTCTTGTCAAGGGAAAGGATGACTGCCTTACCCTCAACAAAAGCTATCCTGCACAAGCACGCTACTGATAATCCAACAACAAGCGTGTGAACGTGGGCTATATAGAGCTAGAGGGTGTGTACATGCAGGCTGACCTTCTACAGGCTGTGTGTATCTCTAAAACTATGAAAAAATAACAACAGACAATCCAAACCAGGAAGAGACCACTGATATTGAGAACCAGGATCTCTTAAAGGCTTGGACACTCTCTTTAATAGAAAAAGCAAACAATGTAAGGAAAAAATTCGTAAAACAAACCAATCTGAGACAAAACTACAAACAACCAAGACTTAGAAAGAATTCCAGAAAACCCCTGAGAATGTCTGATTCTGACAGGGAAGAGGATGATTGCCTCAAAAACTTTCTGGAATCTACACACTACTGCTACTTCTTCAGCTAGCATTTACATGTGGGCTATAAGAGAGTAGGGAGCGGGTACATGCGTGCAGACCTTATGAAGGCCACGTGTACCTCTTTGGGTCTCGAAAAAACACAGTCAAGCAAACAACAAAGACGGCTGGTATGGAAAACCAGACTCTCTGCTGGCTCAGAATTTGTAGAAACTTCAAAAAACAGGCAAGAAAACCAGTCTTTTAAAACTACCCAAAAATACTCCTAGGAACCCTAGAGACTTCCCCAGTATGGTCGCCAATTCTATTGTGGTGGGAAATCCCCCTATGGACCAACAAATAGGGTTATAGTATGCATGCAGATATGACCGAAATAAAACTACTTTCTACTTTCGTCCCAGACTTAATCCCCATTTCTTTTCAGTGAATACATGGTTAGACCAACATACCTTGTTCTGGATGGTTGATGTCGATCCTTTTTCACACTTGACCACTTGTTGGCAGCTCTCCTCCCAAGGCTGACCTGCGTACAAAACAAGCAACAAACTACACATGCATTTTGCCTACAAACTAATGGGTTAGAGATTCAAACATATATTTACTGAAATATGAAGAACTCATATAGTGGGATGGGAAAAGCATTTCTTTATTATTACTTTAATGAATCAACTTACAATGTCGAGACCGGCCACTACTCCGCGAATCCTGATCCTGGGCTCCTCTTCAAATGTCCTCCAACTTCTTTGCTTTGTATCTCTTCTTGCACAAGGATGGCTAAAGGGTTGGGACAATGGGAATATGCAATTGGGCAGAGTTTCTTTACTCTTTTTCTCTTCCTTTTCCAAATGGGACCCCTAACCCTTCTTTTATAGGCTAGAAGGAGCTAGGTATTTGGACGAACCCTTGACCATGCATGGCCTGGAGTTTCCGTTAAATCACCCAAAGCTGTGTGTTCCATCGGAAAATTTCCTTTTTTCGTGCTTTTGTTGGTCTACGTGGGCTGTTTGAGGTCATCTAGCATGTACATGCATGCAGTAATGGAGTAGGGCATGTGGAACCTTATAAAAGAGGTTTTTTTTAAAGAGTTGTTCAACAGTGCTTTGGCAAAGAAGGAATCTAAGATGGCATGATGCCAGGTAGGCATGTATGGTGAAAATTAGGGTTATAACACAACTTGTCCAATCCCCTGCAGTGTTCCAATGGTAGAAGTCTTGTAGTTTATGCAAGCCATTCACACAACACCAATCTTTAGGTGGTTGCAGTACCTCTAAGGAGTTTAGAGGACCACGATTAAGAATACAGTCTGTCCATATGTTTATTGTCTCTCCATTTCCAAGGGCCCAAGAGAGCTTGGCCTGGATAATTGGTGCAACACTTTTGAGGAGATGCCAAATCAGAGAGCCTAGGGTGGTATGGATTGTGCCCTCTAGGCATCTGAGTCTAGGATGATGGAGATATGTTCTGACTATGGCTTCCTTCCACCAGTTTGGGTTTCCTGTTACAAGCCACCAAGCCAATTTTTCTCCCATGGATAGATTCATGATGGCTAGGTCCTTGATTGCCATACCTCCTCTGTTGTAAGGTTGACAAACCTGCTTCCAGTTTATGAGGTGAAAGTTCTTTATATTGGTCTTGCCTCCTACCCAGAGGAAACATCTTATGGCTTTACCAATTTTCTCTAGAATTCTTTTAGGCACAAGGAGTCTTGAACATTGGAAAATTGAAAGAGAGGAGACGATTGATTTGATTAGAACTATTTTCCCTGCAGGATTTATCCATTGACCACCCCAACTTCGGATCCTTGCGGCGATTTTCTCCACTATCCCTAGCTAGTCAATAGAGTTATAGCGGTTGAGAAAAATGGGCATTCCTAGATATTTAAAGTGATTCCAGGTGGTGATAATGGGAAAGCCGAAAATTCTGGCGATTTGTTCCTTTATATGACCCAGGACATGCCATCCATATATTTTTCACTTTAGAGTGTTCAGCTTACCACCTGAAGATGTGGGGAAAGAACTGAGAATCTTTTGAAAGCGGTTGGTTGTGCGTATTGTCACTGCTCCTAGCAAAAGTGTGTCATCAAAAAATTGGGAATGATTTATGTCTTTGATCCCTCTCGTTATATGCAAACTTGGGATTTTTCCTGATCTTCTTTCACCTTCTAGTTTGCGGCTAAGGGAGTTTACTAAGAGAATATAGAGGGAGGGGGAGAGAGGGCAACCCTGTCGCAAGCCCCTGCTTTCTTTGAAGAAATTTGTCGGATGTCTATTGAGAAGGGGGGAGATCCAGGGGTTGCTGATACAGGCTTTGATACAATTAATGAAGTGATCCGAAAACCCGTAAGCCTTTAGGACTAAGAGAAGGAAGCTGTGTTTTACTTTTTCGAAGGCATTTTCCATGTCTAGATTTACAACCATTCCAGGGGTTTTATTTTTCCTACAAGAATGTATGGTTTCTTGTACCGGGATGATTTTGTCTGTTATCTTCTTATCCAATAGAAAGACAATCTAGTTTTCAAAGATTAGGTTGGCAAGCAGGGGATTGAGGCGGTTTGCAATGATTTTAGTTAGGATTTTGTAAGAGGAGTTGCAAAGAGATATTGGGTGGAAGCGAGTGAAATTTGAGGGGTTGGAGTCTTTGGGGATAAGAGCAAGAAAGGTGGAGTTTGTAGCACCTCCTATTCTCTGTTTGCGCAGAGTGTAGTTTAGCATTTTTTTAAGATTCCTTTTGATGAAATCCCAGAAATATCGAAAGAATTTGATGGGAAACCCATCAAGCCCCTGTGCTTTGTCAGGCTCAAGGCTCCAGGCTTCCTTATGCATTTATTCCTCTGTGATCTCTTGTGTTAGATGATTGTTTTCTACATTAGAGACTAAGCTCGGGATGTTCGATAACAGGCCGTCAACCTCCTCTTCAATTGATTCCTATCTTGGCTGCTGATAAAGAGTATTGTAGTGTTGGAAGGCTTCTTCTTTTATCTAGTCATAGATGTCAATTTGATGTCCCATGCTGGAGGTGATTGTTGTGACAGTGTTTTTTTTCCTTTGAGATTGGGTTTGTCTATGAAAAAATGAGGTATTTGAATCTCCAGCCTTTATCCAGAGATTCTTGGACTTCAGACACTAGTGCTCTTCCTTTTTGTGTAGCATGGACTGGAGGTGTTGTTACGCTTCTTTTTTCCAGTTCATTAGATATTTTGTTACAGGGTATGTTTCAATTTTTTTCTGAATTTGGCTGAGTTGCTCAAGTCTTTTCTGCTTCTCTTGATGTGGGGCTATATAGGAATTTTTAACCTATTCTTTGAGAGCTGTCTTGACAGCCTTTAACTTAATCTCCTAGACAAAGTTGGGGGATCCTGAAATTGAGGTATTCCAGGTTTCAGCGACAAGCAAGAATACGTCTGGATTTTCCAGCCATAGCTGGTTGAAATGAAAGGGGAGGGGACCAAAGTTCTGTGGGGGGCGGAAGGAGAGAGTGATGGGATTGTGATCTGAGATGGAGAAGGGGAGGATTTGGGAGGAAATATCTAGAGGGGAGAGTAAGTAATTTCTATTGATAAGAAAGTGATCTAGACGGGATGCGATGTGCTGGAGGCCGACCCTTCTGTTGTTCCAAGTAAAATTCCCTTTGGCTGGCTTCATGTCCTGCATGTCCTAGTCCACCATAAGATCTGCCAAGTTTTCAAAGAAAGGGTCTCTGACTTTGCTTCCTCCTTTTTTTTCCCTAGGGATGAGGTGTGTGTTAAGGTCTCCTCTGATTATACAAGAGGGGAGGTCTACAAATTTTCGTAGATCTGAAAGAGAGGCCCAGGTTGCCAATTTATCTCTATAGGTGTTTGGCATATAAATATTTATTATTGTGATGACACTGTTAGTGTATTTTTTTTTTAGGACTGTAAGGATCCAGTTTTGAGTGTCAGATCTTACCTCAAGGCTCCAGGTTTTCTCATCCCAAAGAGTTGCAATGCCACCAGATGCACCTTGAGAGCTGATTGTCGTACTTCCAGTATTTTTGTAGAGTTTGCTTGTTGCTTCTAGGATGGATTTTGCTTCCATTTTAGTTTCCTGTAGGAGGATAATTGAAGGGTTGACCAATCTTCTTAGGTCTTTTAGAGCTTCGGTTTTTATCTTACTGCTGAAGCCCCTATAGTTCTAGGAGAGAAAAATCATTGAGGGGGGTTTGAGGAGGCTCGACTACCCAGGGCCGAGTGTTCCATTCCTTTATTCCCTGCCTTCCATGTTGATATGTGGATGGTGTTCTCAATGGTTTGATGTTTCCCTTGTGCTTTTTCTTTGGCTGCTACTTCTTCTCTGACTTCCTTGTTTGAGCACTGCCCTAATTTTCTTGGTTTTTCCGACGAGAGTTCTCCTTCTTCTCTTTCATGTGGGTCATGTGCTTACAGATTTGAACTTGTAATTTCTTGCTGCACCAGCGGATCTGTGTCTTCCGAGGAAGGATCCTCTGCGTCGGGGTTGTCATTGGTGTCACTGAGTATTGGATCGGGGAGTAGGGGGGGGAGTGAAGGTGAAGGAGGATTCAACTTTGAGGGTGGTTCGCCTAAGGGTTCAAAGGGGTTGTTGCTGGGAGGAGGGTTGGTGTGCGACGAGGAGGCTTTTTTAGGTGGGGATTTTGGATCTGTGTTTTTCTTTGATGATTCGGCTTGAGGTTGGGAGCATGAGGGTCCAATGCAAGGATTTCTTTTACCACTGGCATTTTTTTTACGGACCTATTGCCAGCCATCTTCTTGGGAAGGTGTTTCAATTTCTAGAGTTTGCTTGGTGCTAGGGCATTTTTTTACGAAATGGCCATATTCATGGCAAGTTTTACATTTAAACGACAACTGTTCATAGTCCATTTTTTGAATGTGGGTCCAATCGTCTAGTTTTAGCTTGATTGCTTCTGGGAGCCCTTTTTCCAGATCTACTTCTACACAAATTATCACACAGGAGTAGAGGATGGATTTGGGTTCTACCCTATCGATATACTTCCCCAGTGCATATCCTATACTTTTTAACACTTCATCTCCCAAACAATGAAAGGGAAGATGGGAATTCGTACCCAGACTGGTACTGCTGAGGGGATATCATTTTCAAGGTCAAAATTAGGTGTCCAATTGTTTAAGTAGAGGCCTCTAGGACCAAAGAAGTAAGGTCCATTTCTGAAAATTAGATCTCTATCAGATTTCAGCTCGAAGTAAAAAATATAAAAACCATTACCATAGAAGAAGTGGTTCATCCATCCTTGAACTAGGGGACGCCAATTTCGCTCAATCTAGAGGTCTGTTTTCCGCAGTGAAGGCAACAAACCCATGAACTGTCCGACCAAGGATTGCGAAGCAAAGGAGAGGGATTTTCGCCTCGCAGTTGTGTTGAGGATCAATATTAAAAGGATCTGTTCCAATTTCTTGACAAACTGGGAGGTGGTTTGTTTGGTCAGAGGAGGGGGAAGCAAGCCTACAAGGGCTTTGAAAGATAAGACTTCGTCGTGGAATTCGGGGGGGGGATCGGGGTCTAGGATCACAGAGGCCATGGAGAGGCTAGCAGGAGCCAAGGAGCAGCTGAAAGGTGGCTAGGGGCCCAAGGAAGCTGCCCATTAGGGTTTCCTCAGAGCCCGAGTCGATATCCCTACTTAATGACATGTAACTTGGAAATTGAATTGTTTATAATAGGATTAGCTTAGTTTATTTTATGAAATTCCCATTCTAGATTTAGATTGCAATTTTAATTAGAAGTTTGAGTTTGAGTTAAGATTTTTGTTACAAGTTTTTAATTGTGTGGATTTGCCTACATTAGCATAAGAGTGCATTTGAATTAAGTAGAACAGTGTCTTCTTATTGTTGATGATTAATGCATAAATTAAGAGATCACATGGATTTTCAAGATAATTGATATTTCTTCTATAATGGATAAGCTCTTGTTAGATTGCTTGATTCATACCTTTCATTTCACTATAGAAGTTAATATTGAATTTATTCTTCTTGAGCTATCATTAATTGTTAGATGCCATCATGATGTCATAAGACACCGAAGACATAATCATCATCATTATATTTGTAGTTTCTTGTTATTGTAGAATAAGAGTAATTGTTGATTAATCTTTGAACACTGTCACGATGCTTTTAATTCAATAGGTTAAGATTTTCCTTTGCAGATTAGAATTAATTATGAGTTTTATCTTAAGAATAGAGTTCACTTGCTTAATAGTTGATTAATTACATGTTGAGTAGTTTTGATTAGTTTACTTGTTGCATACATTTTAATAGGTTAGTTGTTTTCTTGTTTACTTACTGTTGCTCATTGATTTGGAATAGATTGATTAGATTAATTTGTTGTTGCTATTGCTCAATTAAGATTAAATGGATGACTTGCTTTTTCTCATTAGATTGATTAAGTTAACTTGTTCAAAGTAGGGTTTTCATTTACTTCTTTAGGAACAATCCATCGATCCATTGTTTAAAAGTTTCTTAGGGTAAATAATATAAGTTCATTAATAGGGTTTGCTCATTGATATTCTTTTCTTAAGTAGGTTAGCCCTCAAATATAGCATCTCCTTAGTTAGACTATACTTCCTATAGATTTTCTGCCTTGGCACATATAGTGCTACAACTCTAAGTTTACTTACCCCAGGTTGACAATTTAATTGAGGGATTTAGTGCATATAGAACACCCATGAAGATGTTAGCAACACATGTGTTGGTTTTGATAGCTCTTTTTTTATAGTAGAAGAGAGCCTGAACAAGTTGTTTTGATTGTATGTAACATGTATATTTGATGAATATATAATCTTTTTTCCAAGGAAAAAAAAGTGTGTGTGAGAGATTTATTTTCATGAATATTATATTGAAATTTTATATTATTTAGTTAATACAAGAAATAATATATGAGAATTCACAAGAAGTTGATGATTGAAAAGGTGGTAATGGGGTGTCTAGGAACACACTGATGTTGGAATGTAATACCCTAGTTTTGAGATCCCAGATAAAATAATGTATTTAACTTATTTGATGAAAGGTCAGAGTGCCCAAACAATTAAAAGAGACCAGAGTGCCTAGGAAATGTAATACTTTGAACATTGCAAATAATAAAATACATTGGTGTTTACAATATGGACAAGGAAAAGAGTTATAGCGGGCTATGATTCCACGAGAGAGGGGGATAAAGGGGATAATTCTTTCTATTATATTTTATTTACCTGTCTTGTTTTTTTTTTTTGGGGGGGGGAAGTGGTCACATGATGTTCTTGGGGGAAAAACCATGTGGTTCTTGATTTTCCATGTAATTATATAAACCCCCCTTGTGGGTTGTTTGGGGGTTCTTCTTCTTCTTCTTCATTCATTATTGCTCATTCATTGTTCCTCATTCATTCTTGTTCTTGGTTGGGACATGGGGATGAATTGTTAAGGAAAGGAGCTATTGTTTTGTTGGCTATAGTAATTACTGGTGTGCCTATAATACTATGATGCATTGGCGTGTGCTAAACCTTGTTCACAATTGTGAATCCTGAGAGTCCCAGCATGGATATTCTTGACTAGATGCACATGAGCCATGGAAAGAAGTGGATAGCTTGAGGCACTGCATGGCGTTGAAGGGAGTTCATTGTCTTTGGGTGGTGCAATCTAGAGAGAAGAGAGTTGGTGTACTTTGGATTGTTGTGTTGAGAAACATGTGAAATCTTGAGTGTTGAATGGTTTGGGAAGCTAAGTGTCGCTCTAGAACCTGTCCTTATGGATTCATAGCCCTGGATTGAGGGTGACCTGCTTTTGAGACTTTGAACAACAATGTCTAAGGTTGGGTGGAATGTCCTTGTTCTGCAACGAGTTGTTGATTGGTTTTATTAAAGATACATGCTCTCTATCATGTGTTTTTCTTCTTGTATATTTATTTCTGTTGTTTATTAATTATTATCTTTGAGATATGTATTTTTGAAGTGTTTTCTTGCTAGTTATTGTTGTGCATGACATGATTAAGCATTATTTTTAATTACATCATGAATCTTGGTTATTCCATGCGTGATTATTGCATTTCTTTCATGCTTCTTTATTAATTAATTGTTATCAAAATTTGAAGTAAGTTCTTGAAGTGCGATTTGAAGTAATGTGGTCAGCCTGCTGGTGGCTGGGTATGTTAAAGATTGGTATCAGAGCTTCTAGTTCAAACATTAGACTTGTATGGGTCAGAACAAGTGCGAATTTGGTAATATTCATTGTTACAGATTTCAGTCTATGTGAATTTGGGGGAAAATGGTGAAAAATCATAGTGAAACCCCCAAATTTGTGGGCAAACTCGAATTTTAAATAACCCATAACTGTCTGAGAATTTAATGGACTCAATCTGTGGAGTTGCAGAGATAAATTTGACTTGGAATGGTCGAATTTCATGTTTTAATGGCCCCTATAGAGTTGTAGGAAGTTTGGTGAATCGATAGTCGAGATCGTGTTTGATCTCGAGATCAACAACCCATGTTTACTTTAATAAATTTAAAAACTTATAATGTTTTGGTCGTTTGAAAGGTGAAGAATATGGACAACCAGGATTCATTTTCTTCTGTTTTGAAGTTGAAACAAATCGATAGTCAATATTCATTTCAATATATTTGAAAATGGATAAAATCAACAGTTTGGATTCATTTTAGACTGCTAGGAGGTTGGGGCCGATCAACGACCAAGATTCAATTCAGAGGTTTGAAAAAAGGATCCAATCAATGATCAATATTAGTTTGAATAATAGATTGATGACCTATATTAATCAAATATTGTTCAAAAATTTTCTAGGAAATGATTGACGACTGATGGTTGGGTCAGTCAGATTGGAAAAATGTTTGGTCACCAATGGAAATTGTCAACGACCGATGGGTTGATGGTCAAGTGTCAGCTGATTCAACATTTAGTGTTCGGTCGAGTAAGAGACATTTTTGATGGTCAATGGGTCGATGGTCAGGTGTCAGTCAATTTAGTGAAGTGTTTCGATTAAGAAAGAGAAAGTGTTGATCGTCGACGGTCCAACATCGAATGATTCAACGAGGTGTTTGGGTCGTCCAAGAGAAATGGACAATAGTCAATGAAGGAAATAATGTGATGACATGTAATGCCACACTATCATATACGTGTTATACCACTTCAACCAAGTTGAAACATATGGATGACATGTCATGCCATATCAACCAAGAAATGGTTGATGGTCGATGGTCGGGTCGATCGAATTAGAAAAGTGATTTGTCAGTCAACAAGGATCATCAACGACAATGGCCGATAGTCAGGTCGGTCAGTTCAGAGATGTGTTGCAAGTGGTTTCCACGATAATTCTTCGATGGTCAACTGTCAATGATTGGGCGTTGGGGATATTCACGAGCAAGTTCGGTTTGCCGAAGAGAATCATCGATCGACCGATCGTCGATGGAGCTCAGATCAATGGTCTAGTTTTATTTAAGTTTCCAATTAATGGTGGAAATTGATCTGTGGGGTTTGGAATGGTTTAACATATCAACGACTTGTATTTCACCCGATTTGAGATCAATGGCTCATATTTAAAAGGATATTACAACAATAAAACAATCAGTTTTATATAAGGCAATTTTGAGGCCCTAAAATTTTTTTTTAGGCAATCAAATCCCATCTTAGATAAGTATTGATGAGAGATATCCAACGAGCTACTCCAAGCACAAAACAGAGCTCATATGAGAAATTTATTGAAAAAAACATTAAGGTAAAATTTTGGCCCCAATTTACTTTTGGAGGGCATAACTCCTTGCTCAAAAGTCCATATGAGGCACAAGAGTAGTATATGGAAATATCATGAGCCACAAAAGATATCCATGGAGCCATATTTTGGATCTAGGTATGTGAAAATGTGCAGGAAGAGAAATAAGACACCTGTAGCATACATGGATAAATTGAGTAAAACAATCAAAACTTCTTTGAACCATAACTTTGAACTTGGAGCTCATATTTGAAAAAATGAATAGTCATTGGAAATGCAATGAGGAGGAGAAGACATCCATCTACCAAGAATTTTTAATTGGGCACTGAAATTTCTCAGAAAGTAATATATATATATATATATATAGTTGTAAGTGAGTGGAAATTACACCCTGTGAATGTTGTAACTTTTCGCTCAGAACTCATAATGAGACATGAGTACAACCATTGGAAAGTTGATTCATAGGAAAATAACTTGGAATTAGTATAATTGGGAGAACCGTGATATAATTCATCATTAAATTGAGAAAAAAAAGGACTTGTAGAATTAATTGACAATTTCTATAATATGCATAATTCTAACAAAATGGTTGCTTTCACATTTTGCACAATTAGGGGATATAAACATATCAGTGCAAGCTAAGAATGTAGATTTGAGATATGGAGGAAGGAGAGGGATCATTCAGTCGTGAGAGAGAGTCCAAAGGTCAAAATATTAGTGTTCGTAATGTAGAAACAATCAAATGAGCATAAGAGAAAAGGGGAGTTAGAGACATTAATAGAGATTGTGAGAAGTTTGAGAATAGAAGTGTACAATTACAAAGTAGATAATGAGAACATGATGAGAGAAAAAAATAAAATAAATGCTAAAATTATTCTAATCCTAAATCAGTTGCATAGGCAAGGAAAGAATGGATTAGACTCAAGAAAGGAGGAAAAAGGTAGACATCATGAAAAAAGAGATAACAATAGAAGAACTTGTCATTCAAGAGGTGCTAGGAGAACTCATAGACATGACTCACTTCTTTACTCATCAAGGAAATTTTATGCATATGAAGACTCCATAAGAAGTCGAGAAGTGTCTCTTGTTATGCACCAAAGAAGAAGACATGAATGAGATAGTTTGCAAGGAGAGTTCAAGAAGCTTAACCCGCCATCCTTTGATGGGGAAAGAGAAAGGGAAGATGATGAAAAAGCCTGGTTTCTTGGAATTAGGGAGTATTTTCAGTTGCACAACTACTCATCTAACCTAGAAGCCAAAATTTCCATATATCATTTGCATGAAAAAGTTGTTATGTGGTGGGATCAATTGAGCACATTGATAAGAGTATGATCACTTGGAAGCAGTTCAAGAGATATTTTCAAAAGGAGTACCTTTCAGAGAAATTATATGACAAGAGATGCAATATTTCTTTGAACTTAGGTTGGGAAGCATGACCATGGGAGAATATGAAAATAAGTTCTTGGGATTGTTGAAGTATGTGGGGTTTATCAAGAATGAGAAGGAGAAGATACAAAGGTTTTTGAGTGGTCTGTCTTCATTTTATAAAGAGAATATTCAATATAATGAGCCCATTACTTTGAAAGAGACCATTAAGAAGACTAAGTACCTATACAAACAAGGAAAGGGAAGATAATCCTTGCATAAATATTGGAAGGATAAGAAGAAAGATAAATATTATCGTAGAAGGAAGGGATTCAAACCCCCTTTCAACAAAAAAAACCCTAATAAAAATCAACACAATTGGTCTGCTAAGAATGAATGCAAGAGAGAAGACTCCTTGGGAAAAGGGGAAGACCACCAATCAAATGTTGGGGATGAATAGAAGATCATATGTACAAGGATTTCCCTCACAGAGAAGAAAAAAAGAAGACTATTATCCCCACTTTGTGGGATAACTAAGGAGATGATGTGTCGAGGCCCTCAGGATGTAGATATGGAGTGACGAGAGACCACATGAATAGAAGTGTCCACTTGCACATACATAAGCCCACTCTATAACCACATTTTGATCCATTGTTAGTGCATCCACCACACTGGCCAACTTCTGTAAGGTAGATGGGTCTTGCTCCATGCGACACAAGTCAGGTATTGTGGCAAGTAATCACCCTAATATTTGAGGCATTTAAACATGTTTTATTTAAGTTTCTTTTAATTATAGAATGTGTTGGGCTCACGATTTGGCTAATTTAATGATGATGATTAGATCCTTTTTGGCCAATATTGTATGTGTATTTTCCTATTTTGAAGGATTTTTGTATTAAATCGCCATAGCTTATACTAGGTATGTATGATTGATGTTTTATTATGGTTTCAAGTGTGATTCAGCATGTTTTAATGATTCCAAGAAGATAATTCGTGATTTCTGTGTCACAGGGAAAAATCGCATGGCGTTTTACCATCCGGTACTCCATCTGGTACTGCATCCGGTACTCCATCTGACATTGTGTCCGACACTCTGTCCTGCACTAAAACTGTGGGCGAGTTGGAGGTTATCATATCGACGACCAATGATGGGAAAATTGACGACATGGGTTTTTCTTGTGCTCGTGGCCTCTAGCTACTAAGCTTCTGACAACTTGGATTGGGTTGTTATGTTGAGCGTTTATTGGTTGACTTAGTTTCTAGAAGCCACCGACGATTAAGATGCATTAAGTTTAATTTACTATTTTTATAGGAGGTCAACCCTTCCAGTGGTCGACCTCTCAGTTTGTAACCTCTATAAATACCACAGCAATGGTCAGACAAATAGCTAAGGATAGTTAAGCTCAAAATTGTGAAGCTAGCTTTGTTTTGCCATTTCAAGACATTTTATCTAAACTATGTTTTTAATTTAAAATGAATAAATCGTGTTGCTTGAGCTCATGATTCATTGTTGAGGAGTAGCGACGACCTACTGAGGGGCCCACCAGTGGTCTGGGTGAATATTCATTTAATTAGCTTGTGAATTCACATTGTGTAATTGTCATTTCTTTTATTTCCTGTACATGAGTTTTTATTATTTTTACTTAATGTGTTATTGTTGTTCATAGTTTAATTGCTTCAGTTTCCTTTTGCATGTTACTTATGAAGGACAGTGTTACTATGCCATGAATTTTTAATTAATAGGGGATAGCTTCCAAGCTTAGATACTAATTGTGTTGTGTGATTAGATGCTAGTTTGAATTTCTGCAATTTAAAGTAGAACAGAGTATTGGGTTAAAACAGAGTAGAACAAAATTAATAGCTTCTTTGGCAAGTTTCAATGGATGGATAATTGTTAGTTTTAGTTTTGATTTATAGTTTTCTTATTTAATTGCTATTTAGTTTGCTTATTTATTCTCTTGTTATATGCTGAAATAGAAATAGGATTTTGTTGGATTACTGAGAGGGGGGGTGAATCAGTAATAGCATAATTATAGTCCTTTTTCTTCAAATGTTATATCAATGTAGAATTATTATCCAATAATGAGTAGTAATAAATAAACAATCACACACATACACAGTACACCAGTGTTTTACGTGGAAACCCAAATCAGGAGAAAACCATAGAATGATTTTTCTTATATGTCTTGAAGAATTACATTCATTGGAAGCACCAACTTCCTTTGTTTTCCAGCTGCAACTGGAAGGAGGCTCCAACCCCCTAGTTTTTCAGGCTACAACCCGAGAGAATCTCCAACTCCCCAAATCTCTAGATACAACCAGAAGGAGGCTACAACACCCTATGTTATTCGGCTACAACCAAAAGGTGGCTACAACCACCTGTCCTTGCCCCATCCTGCCACCCTGAAGTAGAAGTAGAATGATGGAACCATTGTCACACTATCACTGTGAGATATACCGATGTAAACTTGTACCAATAAATCTGAACCATGCATCAACCATGCACCAACCTGTACCAAACAACCTTTAATCAACCTGTACCATACATGTACCTTAACCAAAAGACCTCATCATTTTCATCATCCAAATATGATTTGTAACTCTATAATAGACCTGGTGTATATGATCACATGCCTGCAAACCTTTCTTAACTTTGACAACAAGAGACTAGAATCTTCATCAAACTTCTCACATGACTAGTTTTTGGATTAATCAACAACCCTAACTTGAAATGATGATAACTTTGTACCTGTAGTGAATAAATATCTGAAAATGATATACAATGTTCTTCAGTGTGTTTTATACAATTCCTCTAGGTTTCACTACTTGGAACCTCTCAGAAAAGGAGTTATAGAAAAAATGGCATACCTTGCTGAAATCTAGCTTATTCTAGAGAGCGACCTTGTAGAGAATGGCCCACACAAAATATTTGTTGAATAAATATGAAACTATTATAAAAACTACTAAAGAATGTACTGTAACCAACACAATTTTTTTCACTGAATTTGGATCTGTTATGAAGAAGTTATGACGTTTTTACCTGAAACACATGTTTTTGACTAGTTTCAGGACTAGCCACAAACCTTATTTTCCACGGAGTGTAACTCCAAAAATACAACGACCCACAAGATGAATTTTTTACCACAGATACTTGGATATGTTTCCTCAATGTAATATCAATTTCAAGGTCTGAATCATTATAGAAAAAAGTTATGGTGAAAATGGTGAGATGACCTGAAAAAAACATACCTTAGAAAGCACCATCAAAAGAATTTATCCTTCCTTGCATTTCGACCTTCTTTTCTTCACCTTCCATTAGAATTTCGGCTTAGATATACTTGGTTAACTCAGACACCTATAGATATTCAATGTTCTCAAGTGTGATTAAAATTAGAGAGCCTTTCCTTTTATTTATACTCTCCAAGTAGCTTCCTTAAAAACATCTTCTAGGTCACTTGGCCCCACTTTCCTTATTTTAGGGTTAACCCACTTCTAATTTCTCCATTAAATTTATTATTGAAACAATTTATTTTGTATTCACTTTGAATTATAGTACACTCATCACTTCACTTTATTATTTACCTTTTAAAATCCCTTAAACCACTTTGACTGCTTTGACCTTTTGGGGCTTCTAGATGACATGTGAGGGTCCTCCAACTTCGTAAGGCCATAACTCTCAAACTGTGAGGAGTTATGTGACGTTCCACATACCAACATAAATGGAATGACATGTACTATCCATATAGAATATTATTATCTAAAAATATATCATAAATCATATCGTTATCCATAAAGCAAACTTGGGTCCGTTACCCAAACCTGGGGTCTCCAACTTCTCATGGCCATAACTCTCTAACCGTGAGGAGTTATGTGACGTTCCACATACCACTAGAAATGGAATGAAAAGAACTATCCATATTGAATAGTTTACCTAAAAAATTCATTGTCCTTCATCTCGTTATTTCATAATTAAGCATGGGTTCTATTACTCCGCAAAGCGTCTTCCCGTGAGGGCTTTCACCATAAGGGGACCACTTTGGAGTTCATCCATATTTACTTCTTATCAACCATGACAATACAATAATGAGTCATCTTTACATCAAACAATATTGGGTCCATTACCCAAACCTTTGTGCTGTGGGGATTTCTTTAAGGGTTGAAATCAATGCCAACTAACCTTAATCAACAATCTCCCCCTTTGGCATTGATGGCAACACTCTAATGCAATACTAAAATCATATCACTCATGCTCCCTCTAGAGCCATGCCTCTATCCTCTGTATTTGATAAATTTTTCTTTGTCCTCTACATCTGATAAATCTGCTCCCCTTGGAACCATGCCTCTGTCATCTGCATCTGATAAATCTCTCCCCCTTTGTCATCAATGGAAAAGGTATATTTCCATCCAGAGATGCTCCCCCTAACTGAACTATCCTCTTATGGTGCTTCCTCGTGTAAATCTAAGACATATAAAAAATCATTCAAAAAGAATTAATTTTGGAGTAGAAATAACTCCAAGTCTTTGGCGAAGATATTCAAAGGCTTCCCATGGAAGTGGTTTTGTAAAGATATCTGCCACTTGTTCTTTTGTGCCCGCATACTCAACTCTGATATTCTTTTCTGCAACCTGCTCCCATAGAAAATGATACTTAATTGGAATGTTCTTCGTCTTGGAGTGCATCACTGGGTTTTTCGAGATACTGATGGTGCTTGTATTATCACAATAGATTGGAATGGGATCATCATACTCAACCTGTATATCTGTCAAATTTTGTTTCATCCAAATAACCTGTGTACAACATGATGCTGTTGCAATATACTCTGCCTCGGTTGTAGATAAAGATATTGATGATTGTTTTTTTCTTAGCCATGATACTAAACACTCACCCAAGTAGAAGGTTGATCCACTGGTGCTTCATCGGTCATCAATACAACCTGCCCAATCTGCATCTTTGTAGGCAATAAGTGATAGATCCTTTCCTTTTGGATACCATAATCCAAACTCTTATGTTCCTTTGAGATATCTGAAAATCCTCTTCACTGCTAATACATGTGATTCCTTTGGTGCTGCTTGAAATTGTGCCACCTGTACAACTGCCTGCATTACATCTGGTCTGGATGCTATCACATAGAGTAGGCTACCAATCATTCACCTATATTGCCTCTGATCTATAGACTTTGAATCATCATCTTTGCTCAACTTACAACTGGTTTGCATGGGAGTGATAACTGGTTTGCAATCTTCCATTCTGAACCTCTTTAGCATTTCTCTGATATACTTGGTTTGAGAAATA
>ML796416.1:740020-752461 GCA_009831015.1 Picea engelmannii
TGGCTTAACCTGTCATCATCACTACCAAAAATAATATCATCAACATAAACTTCAATTAATAAAATATTACCTTGACTTACCTTGATGTATAGGTTGTTGTCTGCACTTCCTTTTCTGAACCGTGCCTACTGTAAATACTTATCCAGTCTGGAGTACCATGCTCTAGGAGCCTATTTTAGACCATACAAGGCCTTCTTTAATTTACACACATAATCTGTGTTCTCTGACAGTTGAAATCCTTTTGGTTTCTCAATGTAGACTTCTTCTTCAAGTTCCCCATTCAGAAAAGATGATTTTATGTCCATCTAATACACTTTAATATATTTGGAGCATGCATAAGCTAAAAGAAAATGGATTGCTTCCATTCTGGCAACTGGGGCAAATGTCTCTTCAAAGTCGATTCCTTCAATCTATGCATATCCTTTACATACCAATCTAGCTTTGTTCCTCATAACCTATCCATATTCATTCAATTTATTCCTGAAGACCCACTTTGTGTCGATCACATTTTTATTCTTTGGTCTTGGAACCAGTTCCCAAGTGTCATTTTTCTCTATTTGATCCAATTCTTCATTCATGGCCTTATTCCAAAATTCATCCTTCTTGGATTCTTCAAAATAGTTTGGTTCAATTGTATATAAGAGTGCTAGGGGTGTTTGTTCTGGTGAACACATTTTTCTTCTAGTCTCAACTCTTGCATCTTTGTTTTCAATAATCTGATTTGAAGGATGATTCTTCTATACTTGTTTGCTAGGTGTCTTTGGAGATACTTGTTGAACTTTCTCTTCTATTTCTTTCAGATTCTCTTAATCTTCCTCTTCTACTTCATCTTTCGCTTCTTCTTCGAAAAGTTGTTCCATTGATTTGTTTTCTTCTTCCTTTGATTCTGGTATGCCTGTTTCATCAATTGTTACATTGATGCTTTCCACAACTTTGTTTAATCTTAGATCGTAACACTTGTATTCTTTCCTTGTACTTGAGTAACCAAAAAATATTCCTTTGTCCACATGAGAGTCAAACTTTCCCATTCTTCCATCTTCTCTTTTGATGTAGCATTTGCTTCCAAAAACTCTGAAGTGCTTCACATTTGCTGGTCTTCCTTTCCATAGCTCATAGGGAGTTTTATCAGTGTTGTTTCTAAGCATTACTCTGTTTTGAATGTGAACTGTTGTATGCACTGCCTATGTCCAAAATATATCTGTCAATTTGGAATCCATTATCATTGTTCGAGCCATTTCCTATACTGTCCTATTCTTTCTTTCAACAACTCCATTTTGCTAAGGTGTCCTAGCAATGGAGAATTTCCTTTTTATTCCATGAATGCTGCAGTAGTCCATAAATACCTTTGAAGTGAACTCTCCTCCATTATCAGATCTCATGCATTTGATTCTTGAATCCATCTCATTTTCAACCATTTCCTTGTAGATCTTGAAGTTTTCAAAAGCTTCTGACTTGTTCTTGAGAAAACAAACTACAGTCATTCTTGTATAATTATCAACTAATAACATAAAGTATCTCTCACCTTTTAAGCCCTTTGTTTTAGTTGGTCCAACTAGATTAGTATGCACAATTTCCAGTGGTCTTGTTGTTGAATATTCTTTTGATTTGAACCTGGTCTTTGTTTTCTTTCCTTGTTGACAATTCTTGCATAAAGTGTTGTTTGGTTTCGTGATCTGGGGAATTTGTTTGACTGCTTCTCTTTGGCTGACTTTGACAAGGTTATAAAAATGCATGTGACCCATTCTTCTATGCCATAGCCAACTTTCATATTCCTTTCCTAGACAACACTTTTCATTTCCAATTTCACTTAACACATATATGTTGTTTGAAGTTCTTGCAGCTGTACCGACCAATTTCCCTGAATCTTCTTTTCTTATCTCACACTTTTTTGAATCGAAAGTAACTTTATGACCTTATTCACACATTTGACTCACACTTAGAAGATTATGCTTCATATCTTCTACCAGTAGAACGTTTTGTGCCTTTTCATTCTTGTTCCCAATTCGGACTGTGCCTTCTCCAATGATTTTGGATGAATTATCATTTCTGAAGGAGACTGATCCATTTCTTTCCTTTCGTAATGTAAGAAATTTTTCTTTATCACCTGTCATGTGTTTTGAACACCCACTGTCGACATACCAACCGCGTTTCCTCTGCTTAGCTGTTAGAGAAATTGTGCATTCTTCATTGCTATATTGATCTTGCTTTCTTATCCATGTCATTTTCTGAGGTTCCTGTCTGTGACTGTTGTTATTTTCTTGAGGTACTTTAGGAAGGATTTTCATTTTGCAATCTTTGGCCACGTGTCCAAAATTGTTACATTTGTAACATTCTACTTCAGTTCTCAAGGATTCAAACCTATTGTAAATTCTTTTTTGTGTTTCACTAGGTCTTCTTGAATAACCCTTTTGTGTATGACTCTCAAAGTTGTTATTGTTCCTGTTGTTAGCTCTGCAATTTACATCTTTATGTCCACAATTATTACATGCATAAAATAAACCAAAAAATATAGTTTGATACTTGGGAGTTGAAGATCTTCTGAAAGGAGGTGCTCTTATGAATCCTTTTTCTTCTTGAGTCCCATCTTTATGTTGTTGATTCTGAAATCTGAATCTTCTCGGTGGAGGAGTGTCCCTGTAATCTTACTTGTATATCTTCCTATCCCCTTTGATTGTTTCTGCATAGCTTTTTGGATTTGTTTCTTGGTCTGTTGTTTTGGAGCTTGATCCCTTTTCTGTCTGATTGTATCCAAGTCTAGACTTGTCAAGATGAGATTTTTTACTGCTAATAATGCTATCCAGAACTTTTGAGCTATTCTACATATTTTTCTTTTGAATATCCTTTCTTAGTGTGACAATCTCTGCTTCCAAGTTTCCAATGATCTTGTCATTTTTTTCTAGTTGTTCTTTGAGTGCTTCTTCAATTCTTTTATCTTCTTCTATTTGAACCATCAATTTTGTGATCATTTGTTCTATTTCTCGAGTGTCATTTTTCTTGTCTACTTCTACTTGTAGTTTCTTGTTTGTCTTCTTTTCTCTTCTGATAACTTCTATGGAACACATTAATTATTCTCTATAGTCAACTTCTGCCTCTTCAATCTCTTCTTTGACTTCTTCTCTGGCTTCTTCATATTCTTCTTCGGATTTTTCTTTGTTAGAGTCTTTTACTGCCATGAATAAAACTCTTCTTGTCTCACTGTCACTGACTTCATTTTCATTTGATGATGAGATGTCTTCTTTGATGCATAATGTTTTCTTGAAATATTTCTTTGTAGTTCTTTTGCCTTTATATGTTTTGAGTAACCTTCATCATTTCTCTTTTTATTGTGGGGACATTTGTTAGCAAAATGACCAATACCATCACAATTAAAACAAATTAAAGGAATCTTACCTCTATACCTACCGTTGGTTCCCTTGTTCAGTATTTTGACGAAGTTGGCCACTTCTTCATCATCTTCCGAGACATCGCTGCTGCTGCTATATTCTTCTTGTTCTTTTTCTTTTGCTTTGATCTTTTGGATGCTTTGAAGGATGCTTCTTTTACATCTGGATTTTCATGTTCAGTTCTCATCTCATATGCTGTGAAGATTCCATGCATTTTGTCCATGCTTATTGAGTTTAGATCCGATCTTTCTTCTAGTGTTGATATCTTAGGGTTGAATCTCATAGGAAGAGATCTTAGTACCTTTTGAACAATTACATATTCTTCAATTTCTTCTCTCAATCCTATGATTGCATTCACTATTTCATCGACTCGTAAGAAGTAGGCTGCGATATCTTCATCTTCCTTCATTTTTAGTTGTTCGAACTGACCTCTATAAGTTTGAAACTTTGTTGCTTTGACTTTTGAATCTCCTTCATAAATATTTTGAAGCTTGTCCCAAATCTCTTTAGCAGATTTACAATGTGCAACTTTGGTGAATACCGTATCACTGAGACCATTCAAAAGTACATTTTTGGCTTTGGAATTATTCTCACTGAGTTTCACTGCTTTGTCATTTGTTGGTGGAATTGCTGGTGATGTGTATCCATTTACAATTGATTTCCAAACTTGAAATCCCTGTGCCTATATATATGTCTTCATCCTTATGCTCCAAAAAGCATACTTATGTCCATCAAACTGTGGTATTCCATTTTTATACAAGTTGGTACTCTCCATGATCTAGCTTTCAGTGGTTAAACTGATTTCTAAAGGAACCTTCTCTGATACCAATTGTTGGATTACTAAGAGGGGGGGTGAATCAATAATAACATAATTATAGTCCTTTTTCTTCAAATGTTATATCAATGTAGAATTATTATCCAATAATGAGAAGTAAGAAATAAACAATCACACACATACACAGTACACTAGTGTTTTACGTGGAAACCAAAATCAGGAGAAAACCACAGAATGATTTTTCTTATATGTCTTGAAGAATTACATTCATTGGAAGCACCAACTTCCTTTGTTTTCCAGCTGCAACTGGAAGGAGGCTCCAACCCCCTAGTTTCTCAGGCTACAACCTGAGGGAAGATCCACCTTCCCAATTCTTTGGCTATAACCAGAAGGAGGCTGCACCCCCCTATGTTATCCGGCTACAACCAAAAGGTGGCTACAACCACCTGTCCTTGCCCCGTCCTGCCACCCTGAAGTAGAAGTAGAATGATGGAACCACTGTCACACTATCACTATGAGATATACCGTTGTAAACCTGTACCAATAAATATGAACCATGCATCAACCATGCATCAACCTGTACGTCAACCTGTAATCAACCTGTACCATAAACAAGTGCATCAACCATGCACTAACCTGTACCAAACAACCAGTAATCAACCTGTACGATACATGTACCTTAACCAAAAGCCCTCATCAATTTCATCATCCAAATATGATTTGTAACTCTATAATAGACCTGGTGTATATTATCACATGCCTACAAAACTTCCTTAACTTTGAGAACAAGAGACTAACATCTTCATCAAACTTCTCACATGACTAGTTTTTGGATTAGTCAACAACCCTAACTTGAAATGATGATAACTTTGTACCTGTAGTGAATGAAGATATAAAACTTATATACAATGTTACTCAATGTGTTTTATACAATTCCTCCAGGTTTCACTACTTGGAACCTCTCATAAAAGGAGTTATAGAAAAAATGGCATACCTTGTTGAAATCTGGCTTATTCTAAAGAGCGCCCTTGTAGAGCATGCCCCACACAAAATATTTGTTGAATTGATCTAAAACTATTAAAAAACATACTACAGACTGTACTCTAACCAACACATTTTTTGTACTAAATTTGGATCTGTTATGAAGAAGTTATGACGTTTTTACCCGAAACACATGTTTTTGACTAGTTTCAGGACTAGCCATAAACCCTATTTTCCATTGAGTGTAACTCCAAAAATTCAATGACCCACAAGCTAAATTTTTTACCACAGATACTTGGATATGTTTCCTCAATGGAATATAAATTTCAAGGTGTGAATCATTATATAAAAAACGTTATGGTGATAATGGTGAGATGACCTGAAAAAAACATACCTTAGAAAGCACCATGAAAAGAATTTATCCTTCCTTGCATTTCGGCCTTCTTTTCTTCACCTTCCCTCATAATTTTGGCTTAGATATCCTTGGTTACCTTAGAAACCTATAGATATTCAATATTCTCAAGTGTGATTAAAATGAGAGAGCATTGCCTCTTATTTATACTCTCCAAGTAGCTTCCTTAAAAAAAATCTTCTAAGTCACTTGGCCCCACTTTCCTTATTTTAGGGTTAAACCACTTCTAATTTCTCCATTAAATTTATTATTGAAACAATTTATTTTGTATTCAATTTGAATTATAGTACACTCATCACTTCACTTTATTATTTACCTTTTAAAATCCCTTAAACCACTTTGACTACTTTGACCTTTTTGGGCTTCTAGATGACATGTGAGGGTCCTCCAAGTTCGTAAGGCCATAACTCTCAAACCATGAGGAGTTATGTGATGCTCCACATACCACTAGAAATGTCATGAGATGTACTATCTATATAGAATAGTATTATCTGAAAATATATCATAACTCATACCATTATCCATAAAGAAAACTTGGGTCCATTACTCAAACCTGGGGTCTCCAACTTCTCATGGCCATAACTCTCTAACCGTGAAGAGTTATGTGACGTTCCACATACCATCGGAAATGGAATGACAATAACTATCCATCTTGGATAGTTTACTTGAAAAATTCATTGTTCGTCATCTCATTATTCTAGAATTAAGCATGGGTTCTCTTACTCCATAAAGCGTCTTCCCGTGAGGGCTTTCACCACAAGGGGACCACTTTGGAGTTCATCCATATTTACTTCTTATCAAACATGAAAAGACAATAATGAGTCATATTTACATCAAACAATATTGGGTCCATTACCCAAACCTTTGTGCTTTGGGGATTTCTTCAAGGTTTGAGATCAATGACAACCAACCTTAATCAACAGATTTGAGTTATGTCTTTATGAGTATTTCCCTTTGCAATTTAAATTGTTAAAATAGGATTAGTTTAATTTACTTTATGCAATTTCCATTCTAGATCTAGGTTGCAATTTTAATTTGAACTTTGATTATTGAGTTTAGTTTTTAGTTATGAATCTCTAGTAGTATGAATTTGCTTACATTAGCATAGAATGCAATTGAATTAAATAGAATAGTGTTTTCATATTGTTGATAACTAGTGCATAAATTGAAGAATCACATGGATTTGCAGGGTAGTTTATGTTTCTTCTATAATGGCTAAGTTCTCATTAGATTGTCTGATTCATACCTTTCACTTTTCTATAGAAGTTAATATTGAGTTTATCCCTCTTGAGTTATCATTAATTGTTAAATGCCATCGTGATATCATAAGACACCGAAGACATAACCATCAACACTATATTTGAGTTTTCTTGCTTTTGTAGATTAGAAAGTAGTTTTCTTGTCATTGTAGATTAAAGAGTAGTTGTTGATTAACTTTTATTGTCATGATTCTTTCAATTCAATAGGTTAAGATTTCCTTTCCTAGATTAGAAGTGATTATGAAATTTATCTTAAAAATAGAGTCCACTTGCTTAATAGTTTGATTAGTTTACTATTAATTAGTTTTTATTTGAGTTTACTTGTTGCATAAGTTTTAATAGGGTAGTTGCTTGCTTGTTTATTTGCTTACTTGTTGCTGCTTATTGAATTTGAATATGTAAATTAAATTAGTTTTTTGTTGTTATTTCTCATTAAATAGAATAACTAGATAGTTTGTTTTTGCTCATTATAATGATTAAGTTAATTTGCTTAAGTAGGGTTTCCATTTGCTTTCTTAGGACAATCCATCGATCCATTGTTCAAAAGTTACTTAGGATAAATAGTTTAAATTTTCTTGATAGGGTTTGATCATTAATAGTCTTTTCTTGAATATATTAGCTCTCAAATAGCCCATTTCCTTAGTTAGACTATACTACCTCTAGCCTTTCTAACTTGGCACATAGAGTGCTACAAGTCTAGGTTTACTTACCCTGGGTTAACAATTTAATTGAGGGTTTTTAGTGCATATAGAGCACCCATCATTTTTGGCGTCGTTGTCGGGGAGTTGTCTCAAGGTAAGAAATAGTTAGGAAATACATAATTTCTAAACCTTAGAATTAGATTGGTGGTGGGGGAACTTTAAGGCGAGAGGTAAGAACCTGTGCATTTGTTATTGCAGGTTCCCCCAAACCTAATGGTAGTTTTTCTTTTTGTTGTTTTCTTTCATGGACAGACCTAGGGATCCAAAAGGTAGATACATTCAATACAAATCGGACCTTTCAACCAAGGTTCCTTATGACCTTTTCGGGGGAAGGAACATTCCACTCATAAACTCCGCAGACCGATACCTAAAAACAGGAACAATCTCAACCCAAAGAGCTAAAGAAGTCTCTGAAGAGACTACGACAGGGAGTGCTATAGAACAGAAAATTGAAGCATCAGTAATAGTGGGATAGGAGGCAAGACCACTTGAGCCTTCTGCAGAACCAAACAATACAACCTTTGTTTTCTTTCCACCATCAGGAGATCCTAATTTTGAAGACATCATAGACCCTAAACAGGTGAATACTTTGTTTTGTAGTTCAACCAACATAATTATCCCTCAAATTGATACAGAAACTTTGGCACCAACAATATCAACCGACTCGAGTAGAGTCCCAAACAACCAAACAATCGGAAGACCTTCCCATCACAGGGATACCTTTCCTAGACAAAAACATTAGGATACCTTGTTCTCTCCAAGGATAAAACCATCTAGGTGCTCTCTTTTTGGAAACCAAACTAGTATGGATGATCAGGGGGATCACAACAATGTAAGACATGAGGAGGAAGAAGAAACTAGAAACCAATCCAAAACTACCTTCGGGTTTCCAATTTTGGATACCACCCCAAATGTCAATATGAAAAATATTCCCCTCTCAGCATTTCCCACCTTTTACGGTAAAAGTAGTGAAGACCCGGATACCTTCCTATTTGAATTTGACATCTTTTGTAGGAGATACAACTACTTACAAGATGCCTAGAAACTAAAACTCTTTCCTTCCACCCTCAAGGACTCTGCGCTAAGATGGTTCATGGGGTTGGGAGAGTCCAGTATTAGGTCTTGGGAAGCCATGAAAGATATATTTCTTAAGAAGTACCAATACTAATGCAAGACGAAGGAGTTTCTTAATGATATTTTCAAAGTCCAACAGTTAGAAGATGAGAATCTTGAGGATTATATGGAATGGTTTGCTTATATCTCACAGAAATCAAAATACCATGACCTTCCAGATGATGAAATTAGGGCTCTTTTCCTTAAGGGTATTTTAGAGGAATACCTAGAGATACTTAACCTGATGGCATCAAGTGACATCTCCCATAAACCATTTGCCGAAATATGTGAAATTTGTAAAAATTACTCGAGGAACAAAGCTAAAACAGGGAAGAATGTTCGGGACCCTTATAATAGAAAATTAAAACCAGTTTGTTCAGGTGGTATCACGAGAGCAGAGATAGGGAAACTTTTAGAAAACTTCAAGATAGATATATTAAGCATAATAGGTTCCCAGTTGGACACCCTAAATATTAAAAAGAAACAGGAGGAGGAAAATGCAACAATGAGCATATATTGCCCAAGATGCAGGAGGAAGCATTTCTCAAGGAATGCCCATCAGATAACATTTCATTTTGTGGCTTTTGCATGAAGGACCACTCAACTAAAAAATGTCCATCATTGCCCAATTTGTTAGCCATATATAGGAGTGGGTATATTGGGGAGTCCTCTTATGCACCTAGGAGGCCATGGAAGCCTAGGAACCAACCTACATACCCAGATCTACAACCTCAAGTTCTACCCTATTATCAACAATCACAACAGTGGAACTCACCAAGTTGGAAAAACTAGTCTACACAGTACCAACATCCTTGGCTTCAAGGATGGAGAGGAGGGAATAACCAAGGAAATCCTCAAGTTCCACCTATCTCTATGCCCAACCATCCTTATCCTTAGTTTCCACCAAACATTCCATAATTTCTATCAGGTCTTGTTCCACCACCTTTACCTCCTATTCCACAACAACAACTGCAACAATATCAAAATGAAAGCTCCCCAAGATTGACATTATTACAGGCACAACCAGTGCCCAATCCCAATAACAAGCCCACTCAACCTCTTCAAAATATTGAGATGCAGGCCTTCCCGACATATGTTATTACTCCTGTTCCATTACAAGAGATTCAACTAAGATCGAGAAAAGTTCTATGCAGGTAGAGGCCTTCAATAATCATCTAGGAAGAAGAAGAAGAGGAAGCCACCAAACAACCCACATATGACACTAGGTGGGAAGATGTTATTATTCCTAAGGACCAAGAACCCAAGCTTCCCAAAAATGAACCTCCACAAATTACAAGGGCCCCTCCTTATCTAGAAAAATTAGTAATCGAGAAACCTACCACCTGATCGAAATTCCACATCTTGAATGAATTGAAGAATATTTGTGTCAAGATTCCCTTGCTACAAGCCATTAAGAATATTCCAATCTACAGTAAGGTATTCAAATAATTGTGTATTAATAAGCTAGAGGATCCTCCAACAATACATTTGATAGGATAACTTTCTAAGTACGTATCAGAGCAACCTAAGGTAGAAAAATATGGGAACCTAGAAAATCCCGTAGTGACCATAACCATTAATGAGGTTTCCATTCAGAACACTCTCATAGACCTAGGGGAAACCATCGATGTTATGACCATTACTACCTTGGATGAACTATAGTTAATACCTCTTCTTAGACCTACCCCAACTATTTTGGAATTAGCAGATAAGACTAGGGTTATACCTGAAGGAATTTTAGATGATATCATAGTTACTTTAGCTTCATGGGAGTACCCAGTAGACTTTCTTTTCATCCACTCAAAGGATCCTACCAAAGGCCATCCTGTTATTTTGGGAATACCTTGGTTAGCCACATCCAATGCATTTATTGGCTGTAGAGAGGGAGAAATGACCATCTCAAATGGACTTTCTATCCAGAAACTCACCATATATCCACCAGCTCAACCTATCATGGAGAATCTATGGTGGCTTGAATTTCCATACGAGAATGAGGATTGGGAACAACCCGTGTTTCCAAGTGACCATGCCTGGGCACTTTAGGAGCACACAATGGAAAATGTGCTAAACCAGTTCATTTCTGCTATCACGTGCGTTGATTTTCCACAATATTTTCCCCAATTTGAGTACATGTTTGGGGAAGAATTTTAGGAACAATTGGACCCATCCATTTTGTCTTCGACATATTTCATCTTCAATATAGACGAGTCTACCACATCTTATACTATGCCCTACGAGATTAGTCCAGGAAAATTTCTACATATAAATTCTAGGATAGATGTATACCAACAAAAAACAGTTAGTAAGTATCCTTAAAGAACAATCAGGGGCATTCACCTGGGAATACACTAACATGAAGTAACACCTATTAGGAAACCCCAGAGAAGGATGAACCCAACACTCAAAGATATAGTAAAGGAGGAGATCCAAAAGTTATTAAATGTCAGATTTATTTATTCCATCTTCGACAGTAAGTGGGTGTCCCCACTTGTAGTGGTTCCAAAGAAAGTGACCGGGAAATGGAGAATTTGTGTTTATTTTCAAGAGCTTAACAAGGCCACTCTGAAGGATTACTTTCCTCTTCCTTTCATTGACCAAGTTTTGGATACCCTGTATGGAAATAAATATTTCTTCTTTTTAGATGGATATAGCGGGTACAATCAAATTCTCATAGCACCCGAGGATCAGGACAAGACTACCTTTACCTGTCCTTAGGGCACCTATGCCTATAGGGTCTTACCATTTGGATTGTGTAATGCTCCTGCCACATTTCAATGAGCAGTACTAGGGATATTTGTTGATCTTATTCATGATTGTGTGGAGGTATACATGGATGAATTCACAGTATATGGCAACACTTACCAAGAAGCCTTAGATAAATTTTAAAAATTCCTTATCAGATGCCAAGAAATGAACTTGTCTCTAAGTCATGAAAAATGTAAAATGTTGTTAATTGAAGGAGTGTGTTACACATCCAAATCACTCAACTGGATAAGTGTCGCACATACCTCTCGCTTGTCGCAAGTGTCGCAACTTCTGTACAACTTGTCACAAATGTCACAAGTTGGTTATAAGGGTGTCGTAAATACTATTGGATTATGTTACTTTAATGACGACATCACAGAGACACTTAAAACACCTCATTTACTCAGTTTGAAGGAAGAAAATTGGTCTACTGAAGTCAAACACCTCTTGACACTTTGGAAGGCTTCATAATCAAGGTTTTAGAAGGGGAACACTCCTCTAACACTACCTGAGGAGCGCTGGCGCCCCTCCACCATGGCTGAGAAGCGTTACAATGCTTTTCCACCCCTTTGCAGGAGTGTTATCCAACTTTGAAGCGCTGGCGCTTCTAGGGACCTTTCTGGGAGCGTTATAACACTCTGTGACCTTCTTCAAAGAGCGCTCCCTATTCTGGGTGAACTGTTAATCCCGGTGAGGAAAATAAGGGGAGAATCATTCGAGTTTAGGAGGCTGTTAAGCTCGAATTCTTGGTTTTTTCAAAAGATCTCTCAAACCAAGGAAGAGGTTCCTAACTGGTTCTAAACATGACTTGAGTGGTTAACCTCTTCCCAACCTATATAAGCAAGCTCTAATGGTGAAGAGAGGAGGAAGAAATGTGTATGTGAAACTTATGATCTTGGAGGAAATCTGTAGTCAGCTAGAGAAGAACTATCAGTGCAGCTGCTGCTATCCAGGTTGTGGATCTTTCAGACAAGGGTTAGACGAAGAGGATCTGACGAAGCTGTCGCATTCGCATCTACGATTGTAAGTACTGCTGTCGTTATTCTCATTAATATGACATGCTTGGCCTGTT
>ML796416.1:763110-810498 GCA_009831015.1 Picea engelmannii
ATTTTCAAGCTAATGTCAATAGAGTAGGAAGTGGTCGTATCTTGATTTGTCCACAGACATCAACGAGAAGCAAAGGATTGGAGCGCAACTCGGAGCGTGCAGGGACAAACGTCGGTTAAAAGGTACTTCTGTTACTCTTCCTTGTCATGCATTAGGCTTAGATAGATTCGAAAGAAATTCAGTGTCCATGATAAGCACTTTTCTGTCTAGGGTTAAGGTCAAGCCTTAGAGGTCGATCTACTTGTCCGCAGGCAGATTTTCCTACAACAGAGTGGTTCTAGGACATCATGTTTCATATGAAGGGATAAAAGTTGATCCTGCAAAGATTGAGGTCAACGTCAGACTTCCACCCCCCAAGACTCAAAAAGAGGTGAGAATCTTTCTTGGACATGCCAGATACTACCAATAGTTTATTGAAAATTTCACAAATATTGTTGCACCCATGTTTGGATTGCTAATAAAAGATGTTGATTTTGTTTGGATTGAGCAGTGTCAAACTGCCTTTGAAACCCTAAAAGATAATCCATCTGTGGCACCAATTATTAGGGGGCCCAATTGGGCTCTCCCATTTCACATATCCATTGATGCCTTCGACACCGCAATAGGAGGAGTATTAGGGTAGAAAGAAGACGAACAATCCTATGCCATTTACTTCATGAGCAAGAACTTGTCCCCTGCCGAGTTAAACTACACAGTTACTAAAAAGGAATTCTTGACAGTAGTTCATGTTATCAATAAGTTTCGTCACTACATCACAATTTACGAAGTATTTGTACATATAGATCATTTCGCCATTAGATTTCTCATGAATAAACCCATAACTAATGGTTGAGTGACTAGGTGGCTCCTGCTATTGAAAGAGTTCAACATCACCATTCTTGACTGACCTAGAAAGGAGAATTTGGTAGCTTATTTTATTTCACGAATAAAAAATGAGGATGATGATATTCTCGTAGATGATAGTTTCCTAGATGAGCATATTTTTTCCTTATCTATAAATACCCCATGGTTTGCGGATATGGAAAAATATCTGGCTACTAGGAAGTTACCATCTCATTTGTCACCTCATGAAAAACGTAGAATTATCATGCAAAGTGCCAATTACTCTTAGGTTGGCCATGACCTTTTTTGTACAGGTCCTGATTTGATTATTGGTAGATGTGTTCGAGAAGATGAGATACCAGAAATACTATGAATTTGTCATGATGGACCATGTGGTGGCCACTTTTCTGACAAACATACAAGATATAAGGTGTTACATGCAAGTTACTATTGGCCTAGCATTTTCAAATATGCTACCAAGTATGTGAGGAGTTTTGATAGTTGTCAAAGATTAGGAAGACCTACATCAGCTGACGAAATGCCCTAGCATGCCCAAGTTATGATAGAACCTTTCAAGAAATTGGCCCTTGACTTTGTAGGACCAATTTCACCCATGTCTCATAATAAAAACTATATTTTGGTTTGTACAGATTATGTCACCAAGTGGGTAGAGAAAAAATCCCTATTTAGGGCTATAGAAAAATACATTGTCGAATTTATCTATGAAGACATCTTTACCTGCTTTGGTGTTCCTTGTGAAATTGTTACAGACCAAGGCACTCAATTCACTTCCAAGCTGATGAGAGAACTAATGGAGAAATATGGGATTAAACACTGCAAATCGTCTCCATACCACCCACAAGCTAATGGTCAGGTAGAATATACAAACAAAGTTTTGGAAGATATCTTAACCAAGACTGTTCAATTACATCATCGATATTGGGCTGATAGGCTTCCGGAGGCTTTGTGGGCATATCAAAACACCTGGAGAAACACCACTGGGCATACCCCTTATGAGCTAGTTTACGGTAAACAAGTACTTCTACTGATATAATTTCAAGTAAGGACCTTCCGTATTGCCGCATAACTGGGATTAAACTTAGATGAGGCTTAGAAAAAATGGTCCCTACAATTAAATGAGTTGGATGAAGTCAGGCAAGATGCTATCCAATGAACAATGTTAGTCCAAAACTAGAGGAGCAAGTGGCATGACAAGTTTATTAAGAAGAAACACTTCCAACCTAGTGATTGGGATTTGTTGTTTGAATCCCGATTTAAAACCTTCAAAGGAAAACTTACCACTCAGTGGTTGGGTCCTTACGAGGTAGTCACCATATATGACAATGGAGCTGTGAAAATCAAACAATTGATGATGGACAAGTCTCCTTTGTAGTAAATGGACACCGACTCAAACTTTATCACAAGACTATTTCCAAAGAAGATTTTCTACAGGTCATGTCAATTGACAAGGCATTGGCCTTAGTGTATGGGGAATTCCCCCCTTGTTCTTGAATGTTTTATGAATTTTCTACTGTACATATGTAAATAATTTTGATTTTTGTTGATAAGCAATTCTAGAAATCTTTGTAGGTATTTATTTCACTAGGAGTGAACAGTTTCAAGGAAATATAAAAGAAGTTTTTTTCTTCAAAACATTGTTACACTTGAACCTTGTTTTCTGCTAAGCATCAAATAAATAATGGTTTGTTATAGTTGGCCATGTTTTCACAAATATTTTCATCTTATTTTCTCAAGGCATATTAAGAAGCAGTTGATCTTGAAAACCTTCACTACTATATAAGGAAGTGACACCATAACCATCAAGCTTAGAGTTCACTCGTACAGTTTTCCCAAGAAACCTGAGTAAGTAAGTAAAATATTTTTATTAAAGAGTAACAAGGAGGTCTGATTAGCGGTTAGTCATGGAAACATCACAATAAATTACAAAATAAGAAAGTGAGTTTAGCATAAAGATAACTTAATGTTCTTTTCCAATGGTACCATCCACTACACACTAAAAGTTCTTGATTACATCACATCTTTAGATAGGCTACGCCCGCTTAAGTACCACTTACATCAGGACAATCACTAAGGAATATATAAGGGAAAATCATCTTCTAACATAAATACCATCCCAATTGAAAAAAAAATGTTTTTAGAGTTTTCCCCCCATCTTCTTCCACAAAGAAATCTTATACCAAAATCTTAAGAGATGGAGGGCCATTCTCTGAGGGTGTAAGAGGCTAACCCATCGGGATACTGAACAGGTCTATTGGAAATGGGTACCAGCCTGTGGTATGACTAGGTAAACCCATCAGAGTACTGAACAGGCTTGCTGACAGCAGGGCATTCTACCTAGCGAGGATGATAATCTGATAAAACATAAATAAGAAATTTAAACTTGTCCTGATGTATGGCATTACTTGTAGACAAAGCTCACATGAAGTATGTGTGGTTAAGCTAAGGTTAATGAACTCCATAAATTTTCCATTGGGAAATAACTTTGAGACTATCTTGAAACTCTCTCGCCTACCTCTTATTATCTATATATAGGATCTCTTATCCTATAGGTGGTGCCATCTTCTAACTGTCTCGCCAGACCAATCTGTGAAATTTATCTCTACACTTAACAAGCTCTAAATCTTTGGCTATTGGGAGAACTGATTGGTTTCCTATATTTTTGATTGTGAGGTGTCACAATACTTAGGTGTGGGGGATGGGTTTCATGAGTTGAAAAATGATAACATTGCCTAGAAGAAGCGAATATTTGTAAAAATTTATGTGTATTGTTTTTATGACACAAGCTATGACATCAGCAGTTATTTTATTTTTTTGAAATGCTAATTTATTTTGTGTTATAAATTTTTGTAGATATCCTTAATAGACCACTTAAATGGTTTATTTTCATTACAGACTATTCATTACAAATTTGATTTTACATGTCTTATGCGAGTGGATTGAGTAAGCATGGTGGAAAAATAAATAATAATGGAACACTCTGCCTCTGCTCCTATTCACTGTGACTGTCAAAATCATTCTAAGACTGCAGACTATCCATTATAGGAGGTAAAATTTCATTTCTCACAGAGGTACCATATGAAGTACCATATGGATTTCCATATGGAGTGCCATATGAGGTGCCAGACGAAGTGCCATATGAAAGTATACACCAGTAATTGTCCATGATTTCAGTTAACCAGGAATCAATGGAATTTATTTGAATTAGTTCATGGAAATTAAGATTGAATGATGTGAACTTATACATTTTCATGATCAAATGTCCAAGTCAAAGACTTGGACATTGATCTAACCTCTTCATCGTTATGATTTCCTCCCAACACATGCCTTCAAATTCGAAATCGACACTCACACATGGCAACTCGTGCGTGTCATTTCATTGATGCAACCATTCCACCCTAGGCATACTCAAAAATGAAGGGATCACTCAATTTGGTTATCCCATTCATTCCTCACACTTTCCCTCTACTCATTGCATTCAACCCTGTTTAAATGCGCTCAATCTCTGTCTCATTTCGTTCACCTCTGTCAATACTGCACTTGGCCCCTGTTTAATTGCGCTCAACCTCTGCTTAATCATTCCCTTCCTTGGCCCGATCGCACCCATCCTCTGTCGAATTTTTCCCTCTATCAATTTTTCCCACACTGTCATCATTCCCATGTGGTACGAGCCATATTCCTATGTTGACCTCTTCACCATCCCTGAGTTCACACAGTGAAGGGAAGTGTTCCTTCGTCCAGGTTGGGGGTCATTTTTGTCTCACTTGCAGGGCCACAACGATGGTATTTCAATGCAATTCACCCTTGGTTTTGATGTAAAGATAATGTGCATGGGGTCTCTCACCTTCGGGGTCTCTGAGGAATCCATAGCCGCAACCACAAAGCTTCCAAGAATTGTGGATAGATGGTTTAAAAACCAGCAGTTGCCACAATCAAGCTATAATAGGGATTTTAAACCAAAATTTTAGAACATCTCTGGAGCCAAAGGATACTCCGAGGAGTGGATAAAAGAGGAGCTAATTAACCCTCTCATATTCATCACCAGGTTGATCACATGTGAAGGTAGATATTCCATCTTTAAATCCTGTCACTTTCGATTATTAGCTCACTTTCAGTTCAATAAGCCATTGAAATTTCCCTTATACTTTTTAAATAGCTTGGAGAAGATGTCTTCCCAAGTAAGGAAGAATGTAACCAACCCCCACAACAAACTCTTTCACCATGGCCTTATCAAACTTCTTTTCTTAGCCGAATTGGAAAAACAGGGGAAAACTTGGGATGAGTTCATTTTCCAATTTGTAAATGCTCACCTAATAGTCAAGACTAGCAAAAAGACACTTGATCTAAGGACTATTTCCCCATCCAAACCCCATTCTCCGAAGACTCCAAACCCTCATGCTCAAGCTATTTCTTTACCAAAACAAAAATCCAAGAAACTTGTAGATATCCCTGCAACCTCATCGGGAAAAAAGACCAAGAATCCTATTGCTAACCCCTCGATGCCTTCAACGTCTCTTGATACTACACCCAAAAATATACAAGAAGTAATTCAACAAGACTTTCTTATAGTCCCTACAAATAGGAGAGGAGCTAATTGATTTAATAGAGGACCCTTTCAAAAGAGTACCTAGAGCACAAGAGGAAAACCTTATGAAAAAACCCTGACCACTTTGGACCCTATCCAAGTATCCTCCAATCTTGAAAGCCCTCACAAAATACTTAGGGAAGTGTCTGTAGATGAATTTGGGCCTCATAGAAAGACAAAATCTGAACATACTTCTCCTTATAAACCCCCTATTACTCCTACCTCATAGATGCCTACCCCAGATCCTAAGACTGATAGACATTCTACATCTTTCAAGGGATCTAAGCCTGTACATGAGTTTTTATTATTTTTACTTACTGTGTAATTGTTGTTCATAGTTTAATTGCTTCAGTTTCTTTTTGCAGGTTACTTATGAAGGATAGTGTTACTATGCCATGTCTTTTTAATTAATAGGGGATAGATTTTAAGCTTAGACACTAATTGTGTTGTGTGATTAGATGCTAGTTTGAATTTCTGCAAATTAAAGTAGAACAAAGTATTGGGTTAAAACAACATAGAACAAAATTAATAGTTTCTTTGGCAAGTTTCGATGGATGGATAATTGTTAGTTTTAGTTTTGATTTATAGTTTTCTTATTTAATTGCTATTCATTTTTCTTATCTAGTTTCTTATTTAGTTTTCTTATTTATTCTCTTGTTATACGCTGAAATAGAAATAGGATTTGAGTTATGTCTTTATGAGTATTTCCCTTTGCAATTTAAATTGTTAAAATATGATTAGTTTAATTTACTTTATGCAATTTCCATTCTAGATCTAGGTTGCAATTTTAATGCGAAGTTTGATTATTGAGTTTAGTTTTTAGTTATGAATCTCTAGTAGTATGGATTTTCTTACATTAGCATAGAATTCAATTGAATTAAATAGAATAGTGTTTTCATATTGTTGATGACTACTGCATAAATTGAAGAATCACATGGATTTGCAGGGTAGTTGATGTTTCTTCTGTAATGGATAAGTTATCATTAGATTGCTTGATTCATACCCTTCGCTTTTCTATAGAAGTTAATATTGAGTTTATCCCTCTTGAGTTATCATTAATTGTTAAATGCCATCGTGATATCATAAGACACCGAAGACATGACTATCAACACTATATTTGAGTTTTCTTGCTTTTGTATATTAGAAAATAGTTTTCTTGTTGTTGTAGATTAAAGAGTAGTTGCTGATTAACTTTTATTGTCACGGTGCTTTCAATTCAGTAGGTTAAGATTTCCTTTTGTAGATTAGAAGTGATTGTGAATTTTATATTAAGAATAGAGTTCACTTGCTTAATAGTTTGATTAGTTTATTGTTATGTAGTTTTTATTTGAGTTTACTTGTTGCATAAGTTTTAATAGGGTAGTTGCTTTCTTGTTTACTTGTTTTAATAGGGTAGTTGCTTGCTTGTTTATTTGCTTACTTGTTGCTGCTTATTGAATTTGAATAGGTTAATTAAATTGGTTTGTTGTTGTTATTTTTCATTAAATAGAATAAATATATAGTTTGCTTTTGCTCATTATAATGATTAAGTTAATTTTCTTCAATTAGGGTTTCCATTTTCTTTCTTAGGACAATCCATCGATCCATTGTTCAAAAGTTACTTAGGATAAATAGTTTAAATTTTCTTGATAGGGTTTGATCATTAGTCTTTGATTGAATAAATAGCCCTCAAATAGCCCATTTCCTTAGTTAGACTATACTACCTCTAGCCTTTCTTCCTTGGCACATATAGTTCTACAAATCTAAGTTTACTTACCCCGGGTTGACAATTTAATTGAGGGTTTTTAGTGCATATAGAACACCCATCATAATGCATGCTTGGAAATTATTCTTTTGACCATGTTTCACCTTGGTGAATGTCATATATTTCCTAGTAAGTGGCCAACTTTGGGGAACGTTTGCAACTGGGGATCCCTTGAGGAGTTATTATACCATTATCGACCATACTTACCACTTTCTGTTCATTATGTTCCCATCATATTTCCCTCTTCTAGGCCCTTTGACTTTAGTGACCCAAGAAGGGCATGTACCTCATTTCATGGAAAGAAGGGGTCAAAGGCCTAGGGGGATTATTGTGAGAAAACTATAAGAGACCGAAATATTAACCTTCTATATGCTTGCCCAAGGATCTCGAGGACAATGAAATGCCTCTCATAAGAAACTAATGGGACCCATAAGAGAATGACTATTAGCAAAATTCCAACCAGGGAGGAGCATGTGTGGGCACTGTTTTTATTGCTTAGGTAGAAGCCCCACGCATGTTTCCAACTTGAGGAAGCATGATGTCACTAGGGTAGAGTCAAGGTGGGAAACGATTTTCATGCTTAGGTAGAAGCACCACCTTGGCTTCAACCTAGAAACATCCTAAAAGGATAAAATGAAATAAATGGGCTTGGAAAAAGGTTGCATTGAGGAAGAAGGTGCAACACACCCCCTACAAAGGCACCCATAAATGAGAAAATATGAGCCCTTGTATGTCATGAAACTCATTTTCCTATGAAGTCTAAACCCTTATCCCCCTCATCATCCACTACATAACCTTTAAATTCCATCCTTGGGAGCATACCCTACTTGAGGGTTGTTTTCTGCCCAATAGGACTCTTATGATAACCTTCCCATACCTAAACTTGGTCAATTGTATAGGGTCTTGGAGCTTTTGTTTAATTTGATGTTAGTTTTGATGCACATGTTTAGGTTCCTTTCTTATTAGATGTGGTCTACACTTGTTATGATATCTTTGACTTGAGATGTTTGGAGGGTGTGCCCTTTTGTTTTTTAGGACCCTACTTGGTGGCCAGTTTTGGGAGAACAAGCCTAGATTGGGCTTCCATGGGGAAAGAATCCCATAGGTTGGATGCTATAGGTCCACATACCAGATCATATAGATATGCCTTTGGAGGATTACATGGCTTCATGAAGGATCTTACACAACCCCTATTACCCAAACGAATTGCCTAGAAGAGGAAACATGTCACTTTTTTAGGTTTGACGTCATGCTTGAGGGGGTTTGGTGGTGATGGAGTTATTGCACATTGACACTTGGCATCATTTGATTGGAGGAGAAATGGATTGACCCTATCACATGAAGAGGAGGCTCAAGGAGCCCCAACGACCTCCTTCTTCTTCTCCAACGACTTGGAAAAGTGTCAAAATGTCCCCTAAAGGGGTGACATCATATTATTTTTAGGGTTTCTAATGTGTTAAAGTGAAAATTAAATATTGTTATTTCATCCAAGAAGTAAGATAAGGGTTTTTGACACATTATCTTATGTTTTACCCTTGCTAAGTGGACAAATTATGTGTTAAACATTTTGTATAAATAGAGATCATGTGAATCTCTTTACATAACATAACTCTCCCATTGTGAGAAGTACTTGCCTGAAATTTTTGCTATTCTTAGGCATTATGGTGTTTCTCTCTTGTGCAAATGTTTTGTGGTGCTATATTTTAGTGAATGGATGAGGAGGAGTGATGCACACCTCTTGGATTATTTTTCTCTTGATGCTTATGGTGAATTTGCTTGGTGAAACTAGGGTTTGATCTCTCTCTCTCTTGGAATTGGTAAGGAAAAATATGCATTGTTAGTTATTTATTGCTCTTTCTTGGTTATTTTTGTTTGAAAGCCTAGGAGGAGTATGTTGGATACACTCTCCATTAAGATTCATCTAATTTTCTAAGTTTACAATTTATTTTGCAAGGGTTGTTAGGAGGAATACGAGTGTGTATAACCTCTTAGATTTACCCTAAGTTTGATTGGTATGCCTTGGGAAGTAAAAGGGCTTACACCCCTATGGTATTTGTTGATCTAAATATTTATTCATAGAGGGGCTTCTACAGTGAAACATATTATATATCATTTTCGGGATTAACTGCGTAGTGTAAGTCATTAATCTATGACCCATATTCATGAGTATTAGTCACAACTGACCAATAATTCTCATGATTTGAATAGTCTACTTAGCACTCATTGCATTGGGTGATGCTCATAGGGGTGAAGAAATGGGATTGAAACCAATGAAATGAATCACATAGCATCAATCATCATTTTTGGGGCTTGCACCCGGTAACTAGGACTTCCTAGGTGGTCACCCATCCCAAGACGCCTCTGGCTCAAGCGCACTTAACAGTGGATGTTTCCCCACAATCAAGCCCACTTAGATTGCTACCCCATTTGAAAAACCTTAGCAAGTATTGTTCCTTATGAACTATCCAGTTAGAGCTGCCTTCACTCTTATTATTTAGGCATAGAGGGGCTTTCGCAGTGCAACATATTAGATATCATTTTCAGGATTAACTGCGTAGTGTAAGTCATTAATCTATGACCCATATCCATGAGTATTGGTCACAACTGACCAATAATTCTCATGATTTGAGGTTTTTAACGAGGATTCATAGATGAAGAGGTCGTGTTTTCATTTCTCTAGACCTAAGCAAGTCCCTTACTTCATCCCTTCTTCTTAGGGAAATCATGAGGTCTTCTTGGGATCTCTCATATCCTCTCTATCATTAGGAAGCAAAAACCATGTTAATGAGGATGAAGATGAGTCATCGTCTACATATAGTATCCATTTCCAGAGATGGATTGATCAGGCTTGTGGTTACACCTTCATGCATGATGATGAGGCTGATGGTTGCTCTTTCCAACATGATTTCCTCCCTCCCACCCATCTCCATTAGTTTCATTTTATGATTGATTATACATATATTTATGCTCATTATCATTATGTGCTTGACTTATCTTTGTTTTTCTACATAATTAATCACATGAGGAGATACTTTGATGGGATGATCAACTAGTTGCGCTGGCTTTATGACTTCACCTGATAATTGCAAGACTCGATTCTTCAGGTTCACGAAGCCCCAAGTAAGTAGGTAGGTCATTTGGCTTTCCTTTCATTTTCATATTTATTGCTCATGTTAGTTTATATGCATTTCATATTTAATTTTTCTTTACTTGCATATTGATTTCATGCTTAGTTTAGAAGTTTAAAAAAAATGCTAAAATTTTATTTTCTAGATTAGTTTTCATTTTATGGTTTTGATGTGTATGGACAAAGGGTGATAGAACCACCCTAGATTTTACTGTTTCTTGTTTCAGTGTAGGAACATGTCTACCAGGAGATGTTTCAGTTCTCATGCACTCTACGATGAGCACATGTCCCCAAGTAGGAGCTAGATGTTATCCCCACTTTGTGGGATAACTAAGGATATGAAGTCTCGAGGCCCTCAGGTTGCAGATATGGAGTGCAAGAGACCACATGAATAGAAGTTTCCACTTGTGCATATGGAATCCCACTCTATAACCACATTTTGATCCATTGTCAGTGAATTCACCACACCAGCTAGATTCTGGAAGGCATACGGGTCTTGCTCCATGTGGTACAAGTCAAGCATTGTGGTAGGTAATCACCCTAATATTTGAGGCATTTAAACATGTTATATTTAAGATGCTTTTGATTATAGAATGCATGCTTGGACATTGTTCTTTTGACCTTGTTTCACCTTGGTGAGTGTCATATATTTCCTAATAAGTGGTCAACGTTTGGAGAAGGTTTGCAACTGGGGATCTCTTGAGGGGTTATCATACCATTCCCATCCATACTTACCACTTTCCACTCATTATGCTCCCATAATATTTCCATATTCTAGGACCTTTGACTTTAGTGACCCAAGAAGGGCATGTACCTAATTTCATGGGAATAAGGGGTTGAAGGCCCATGGGGGATGGTTGCTGGAAAAATATAAGAGCCTAAAATATTAACCTTATAGATGCTCACCCAAGGATCCCAAAGAAAATGAAATGTCTCTCATAAGAAACTAATGGGACCTGTAAGAGAATGATTATTAGCAAAATTCCAACCAGGGAGGAGCTTTTGTGGGCATTGTTTTTATTGCTTAGGTAGAAGCCCCACACATGTTTCCAACTTGGGGAAGGATGGTGTGACTAGGGTAGAGTCAAGGTGGGAACAATATGTCATGCTTAGGTAGAATCCCCACCTTGGCTTCAACCTGAAAATATTCTAAAAGACTAAAAGACAATAACTGGGTTTGGAAAAAGGTTTCATTGAGGAAGAAGGTAAAACACACCCCTTACAAAGGCACCTATAAATGAGACAATACGATCACTTGTATGTCATGAAAATCATTGTCCTATGAAGATGTGGTTTACACTTTTCATGATATCTTTGACTTGATATCTCTAGAGGGCATACACTTTGGTTTTGCAGGACCCTACTTGGTGGCCAGTTTTGGGAGAACAAGCCTAGCTTCGGATTCCATGGGGAAAGAATCCCATAGGATGGATGCTATAGGCCCACACACTATATCACAGAGATATTCCTTTGGAGGCTTACATGGCATCATGGAGGATCTTAGGCATCCACTGTTACCCAAATGACTTGCCTAAAAGAGGCAAAACATCACTTTTTGAGGCTTGATATCACACTTGAGAGGGTTTGGTGGTGATGGAGTTATTACACATTGACACTTGGCATGATTTGACTGGAGGAGACATGGATTGAACCTATCACATGAAGAGGAGGCTCAAGGAGCCCCAATGACCTCCTTTTTCTTCTCTAATTACTTGGAAAAGTGTCAAAATGTCCCCTAAAGGGGTGACGTCATATTATTTTTAGTGTTTCTAATGTGTTAAATTGAAAATTAAATACTATTATTTGGTTCAAGGGGTAATATAAGGGTTGTTGATCTAGGTGGATATTGGTGGCCACCCACCTGTTTCAAATTCCAATTGGCTCATCTTGATAGTTTTCAGTTCAACACGTTTCTTTGTAATGGGGACATTTCTTTGTAATTGTGGGTTCTACACTTCTGGGGCTATCATAAATCCCAACACAATATCTAGGTGGATAATGGTGGCTTCCCACCTATTCCCACTGGCTTATTTTGGAAGTTTTCATGTCAGTTCATATTTTTTTATTTCCATGGCCGTTTTGGGGCCCTAACAAATGTTTTCTTGGATTTCTATAGTCAAAATGTAGACAAAGTCAAAGTTTGATGGAATAATGCATATTTCTTAGAAATACCTTTCCAATAGGATATCACAGGCCTAAAACGGAGATCGTATGCAAAAGTTACGACCCCAGGAAGTTGATGTACTAACTTACCCCAATGGGGCCCACATGAATTTTTGTGCTTCATCTCTTAGGGTTAGACTTTTGGATGTCTAGGGTTTTGGCATTCATGTTTATTATAAAAAGACCTTCAAAGCCTCATTGTACTCATATTCTTGTGAATGAGCGTAACTGTCACATCTCTTCTCAGAGATAAGTTGCCACCATTCTATCGAGTCTTTCACTCTGTATTTTTAAAGTCTTTGTAGATTTCTTTAATTAATATAAATAATGTATTGTTGTTTTTCTCAGTTTCTAGTAATATTTATGTGCACTTCATTGTAATATCTCTTCTTTCATTTCATTCCAAAAATAATCTGGATCAATTTTTGACCCCTTATATTAGGTTTTACTCTTGCTAAGTGGACAAACTATGTGTTAAACATTTTGTAAAAATAGAGATCACATGAATCTCTTTTCATAACATAACTATCCCATTGTGAGAAGTACTTGCCTAAAATGTTCGTTATTCTTGGGCATTATGGTGCTTCTCTCTTGTGAAATTTTTATATGATGCTATATTTTGGTGAATGGATGAGGAGTGATATGCACCTATTGAATGATTGTTCTCTTGATGCTCATGGTGAATTTTCTTGGTCAAACTAGGGTTTGAGCTCTCTCTCTCTTGGAATTGGTTACGAAAAGTATGCATTGTTAGTTATTTCTTACTCTTTCTTGGTTATGTTTGTTTGAAAGCCTAGGAGGAGTATGTTGGATACACCCACCATTAAGCTTCATTTAATTTGATAAAGTTAACAAGTTATTTTTCAAGGGCCTCTAGGAGGAATACGAGTGTGTATACCCTCTTAGATTTACCCTAAGTTCTATTGACATTGTTGATTATTTGGGTTGGTTGTCATTGATGTCAACCCTTGAACAAAGTTCAGTAGCACAAAGGTTTGGGTAATGGACCCAAGTTTGTTTGATGGATAATGGTATGAGTTTTGATATATTTTTAGGTAATACTATTCCATATGGATAGTACATTTCATGTCATTTCTGGTGGTATTTGGAACGTCACATAACTCCTCACGGTTAGAGAGTTATGGCCATGTGAAGTTGGAGAAAGATTTGAGTAATGGACCCAAGTTTGTTTGATGGATAATGGGATGAGTTTTGATATATTTGCAGGTAAGAATATTCTATATGGATAGTACATGTCATGTCATTTCCAGTGGTATGTGGAATGTCACATAACTTCTCATGGTTAGAGAGTTATGGCCATGTGAAGTTGGAGAACCCTCATGAGTCATCTACAAGCCCCAAAAGGTCAAAGTAGTCAAAGTAGTTTAAGAAATTTTAGAAGGTAAATAATAAAGTAAAGTGATGAGTGTACTATAATTCAAAGTGAATACAAAATAAATTATTTAAATAATAAAGTTAATGGANAAATTACTAAGTGGACAAGTGGTTAGAAGTGGGTTAACCCTAAAATAAGGAAAGTGGGTTAAGATGGTTAAAAGGTAACCCCTTGAGGAAGCTACATGAAAGTATAAATAAGAGGCAAGGCTCTCTCATTTTAATCACACTTGAGAATATTGAATATCTAAAGGTGGCTGAGGTAACCAAAGGATATCTAAGCCGAATTTCAAAGGGAAGGTGAAGTAAAGAAGGCCAAAATTCAACGGAGGACAAATTCTTTTGATGATGCTTTATAAGGTATGTTATTTGTAGGTCATCTCACCATTTTCGCAATAACGTTTTTTATAGAATGATTCAGACCATGAAATTGGGAGGCCATTGAGGAAACATATCCAAATAGATTTGACACAAAAAATTTCATGTGGGTCGTTGTATTTTTGGAGTTACAAGCACCTGGAAAGTAGGGTTTGTGGCTAGTCCTGAAACTAGTCTAAAACAAGTGTTTTGGGTAACAACGTCATAACTTCTTCATAACAGGTCCAAATTCAGTAAGATCAAATGTATTGGTTATAGTACAGTCTATAGTATTCTATGTGAAATATTCAGATCCATACAACAAATATTCCGTGCGGGGCATGCTCTACACATTCTCTCTCTAGAATAAGTCAGAATTCAACAAGGTATGTCATTTTTTCTATAACTCCTTTTTTGAAGAACATTGTGTACCATTTTCAGATCTTTATTCATTACAGGTACATAGTTATGATTATTGCAAGTTAGGGTTTTTGACTAATCCAAAATTAGTCATGTGAGACTAAAGTAAAGTTTGATAAAAATGCTAGTCTCTTGTTGTTAAAGTTAAGGAAGGTTTGCAGGTATGTGATCATATACACCAGGTCTATTACAGAGTTACAAATTAGATTTGGATGATGAAATTGATGAGGGATTTTGGTTGAGGTACATGTTGGGTACATGGTTGAGACAAGTAATTGATGAGTTGGCACATACATGAGGTGTATAGTTGATGATGTTGGTACATATTGATGATTCATAGTTTATGTGTATTTGATGCATGATTGGTACATATTTGGTGCATGGTTGATGCACTCATTGATGGTACAGGTTGAGGTAGAGTTTGGTGCATGGTTGATGCACTTGTTTATGGTACAAGTTGATTACAAGTTGAGGAACATGTTGATGCATGGTTCATGTTATTGGTATAGGTGTTTTGGTGCAGGTTGATTGGTACAGGTTTACAATAGTATATCTTACAGTGATAGTGTGAAAGTGGTTCCATCATTCTATTTATAAGTTAGGGTGGTTATACGGGGCGAGGACATGTGGTTGTAGTTTTTAGGTTATGAAAAAGGTATAAATATCTTCCTTTTTCCCACATTTCATGATATTATTTTGATTGACTTTTCGGTTATTTAGAAGCAAATAGAATAGAAAATAAACAATATACCCTTTAGCATTGATTGTTGGAGATTAGATTACACAGATTCTAAATATGATTGGAATTGTCTGGTTTTATTGTAGGATTGGTTAAATATTGTCGAACCCAAGATAGAAAGGGGAATCTTGAAGATGTGCAAGCTATTGGAGGTTGAAGACTTTATGGCACAAAGGGGTTTTAAAGATAATTGAGTTACTCATTGTAATAGTAAAACAATCCTGGGGATCTCTCGATCCTCAGGATAGCTTAATTTACCCAGATTATTGTAACATATAAGGGGTAAATAGATCTTGAAGAAGAGAGATATTTTGCATTCAAGAATAGAGAATATAGAATTGCTATGCGTTAGCAGTTTTTGTAGAAATGTTGTACCAGCTATGAAATCAATAGAAGCCTCGAGCAGTTTTTCCATTTTTATATATTGAGTTTTCAATAACAATTCTTCTAAGGACCGAGGGCCCAGTCTGAAGGAGCTACTGTTCGATCTGTAATTGTATCATCTCAAGTTATGTCTTGTGATTCAATTCTGTTTTATAGTAGTTAACAAACGCATAAGTGTGTTGATGATTTCATGTCAATTTCAAGAAATAGATATTCCTTGAAGTATTGAATGATTATTGTTCCAATTCCCATTACTGAGATTCGATGTGTGAAGGTTCCTCATAAGTTCACATTTGTTGTTCCTTTCATAAGTTTACATTTGTTGTTCCTTTTATTAGTTTACATTTGTTGTTCCTTTCCACTAGAATGTAGTTGTTGTTCCTTTCAATAGAAATATGATTGCCATCTCTTTTCAGTTAGATTACAGTCTTTGTTCCTTTCCATAGATGGAGTAATTCACCTTTTTTCTTTTCATCAATCTTGATTCATAATGATAGCAATTCCTACAAGTATTTATCTACATTCAATTACTTCTCTTAGAATGAATTCAATAGATTATCTAGTTCCTTTCCTTTTGCATAGCTTTAGATTTCAATCCCTAGAATCTTTAATGAATGTTTGAGGAACGTGATTGTTGACAAACTCATATTTTCTTTCGCTACACGATTTTAGCCTCTATAAGTTATCTGCATAGAATTTGCCGATATTCTTTGAGATAAAAGACTAATCCTCGGTTTGATAAATTAATGTTAAACTAAGGTTGTTTTAAGACATCTTTAGAGCTCAACATTTTTGTGCCATTGCCGGGGAAGAATGTCAAAGGTAGCATAGATTGTGCCTCTGGAGGATGAGGTATTGAAGATGGAAGGTAAGAACCTATGCAGGCAATAAGTAAGATGCTTATACCAGCGCCTACCTCTAGCTGACGCATTAAGAGGTTACACAGGTGTTTTTTTTCTGTTTTGATTTTTCTTCCTTTTTGTTGTGTGAAGTGTGTATGACTAAGAAGAAATATCTTGAAAAACCAAAACCTCCACCAAAAATTACCAAACCCCAGGGCTTAGTGCTCCCTGGAAGAAGCACTTTCATAGACGACATCATCTGAAAAGCAAAATCTCAACCCTCGGTTGGACCTAGAAAATGATCCACCCAAATCCCTCAGGCGACAAATTCACCAACTACAACCCACACTGAGATTCATAGAAAAATTGAAGGGACTGAGCTAAGTTTTCAGATCACATATATTATACCCCTCAACCCTTTAGGAGAGGGAAACTCTTGCAACCTGGAGAAAGGAGAAGGAGAAACTAGTGGGATAACTAAGACAGACCCATCACCCAATCCTAAATCTCCTGCAAAAGAAGAAGGCATACCTAAAATTACAGACAGAGGGAGTGCAATCAGATCCCCTAGAAGATCAGATAACCAATCAATTCAAACAAAATATCTGGATCAAGAAATCCCTAAATATTTCTGTCATATTTTCGATCAAATGGCACAAGCAAATCCACAATGTCCCCAGAATTCCACTTTGAAATATCTGATAGTTGATCCAATTGCCAATGCCCCCATGAAGGATGTTCCTCTACAAAACCTGCCAACCTTTCATGGATTAACCTCAAAAGATCTGGATGCATTCTTATTTGAATTTGATGTCCTATGTAGAGGATATGATTACACCTATGAAACCCAAAAATTAAAATTGTCCCCCTCCACTTTGAAAGGATCATCTCTACGCTGGTTCATGGGATTAGGGGGAGGAAATATAAACTCATGGGATGAAATGAAACAAGCCTTCTTAACAAAATAACAGGATTATTGTAGAACCAAAGACTTAAAAGATGAAATATTTAGAATGAATGCAAAAGAAAATGAATCATTAGAAGAATATGTAGAGAGATTTCAATATAATTTACAACGATCACCCTATGGAACACTACCAGGGGAAGTACTTAAGGAAACTTTGATTAAAGGTATGAAAGATGAATGGGTAGAAACATTTAATTTAATGGGGAAAGGTGATATTTATCAAGAAACTTATGATGACATTGTCCTATTGTGCATTAGGTTCTCAAGAGGAAGTTCACGGACCAAATCAAGGATACGTACCCCCTTCACTAGAAATAGAAGTATTACCAGCGGGGTGTTACTCGAGATAAAGTTGGTAATCTCTTAGAAAACTTTAAAAAAGACATTCTAAGCACTATGAATACACAATTGGATGTGTTGGGCCAAACAAAAAAAAAATAGAAGAAGAACAAATGTTAGCCATATTTTTCCACAAGTGCAGAAGGAAACATGGCCCAAGGGATTGCCCTTTGGACGCGGTCTGGGTTTGCACTATTTTCACCAAGGATCATGACACAAAACAATTCCCATCGCTTCTTGGACTAAAATTTGTCTTTAGGGAAGCAGAAGAAGAAACAGAACCATTATATCTAATGGATCAGTGTCGTCAATGGAGGAATCGACCCCCAAATATATTATAGGACCCTTACTCTTCCTTCCCTGGGCAGTATAACTAGCAAGCTCCTGGTAGCACATGGTAGGTTCAGTCGTTTACTAATTAAAACTGGAAACCCCAATAATATCCACCTGCAAATCCCACTTGGAAAAACCATCCCACTGCAATGCCTGCTTGGCAGAATCAACCAACTACAAGTTCTACCTGGCCTAACTCACAATATCCCACCTCATCCTGGAAAAAATCCAATAACAACATTTACCCTTCTCAATGGCCCAACGTGACTACCCAAAACCCAAATTGGAATCAAAATTAGTAGTGCCCCGTGCGGATAAACAATCAACCTATGGGGATGGCCCCTCAAACTTAGCCTACGTTACAAGCCCCACTTCAATTGTCCCAAAATCTACAATCCCAAATGTGCCCTCAACTACTAGCCCAACCTCACCCAAATCCAAATAACAGACTAACTCAGCTCATCCAGATTATGAAAAATGGAGAAGGAGAGATCAACTTGGTAGGGTGCAGCGAACTACGATTAAGGTTAGGATGAATAATCTCCCCTGAAGAAAATGATGTTTTTCAAGGGCAGGAGAAACAATCAACAATAACACCTCCGACTGTGGAAATAATAGAAGAAATCAAGTTGGGGGGAGACACAGTCAAATCACAAGATCCTGATAAGGGTACAACACCCTCCCCTCTGTTCCCCGAAAGATTGATGATAGAAAAACCGACTGTATATCCCAACTTCGACCTTGTAGGGGATCTCAATAATTTATATATCAAGATTCCACTCCTGCAAGCTATTCAGGACATCCCCATCTACGCAAAATCAATCAAAGAGCTATGTGGGAGAAAACCCATCAGAAAAATTAAAAATCCATCATCAACATTCCACGTGGTAGGAGCCTTATCTGATATAATTTTAGGTAGACAAGAACCAGTTAAATATGCAGATCCGGAGAATCCCATAGTAATAGTTCATATCCAAGGTTACTCTTTTCCCAATACACTAGTTGATTTGGGAGCAGCCATCAACATATTCACTATGGAAACTTGCAATACCCTAGGTCTTAACTCCTTTGAACCCACAACAATAATGTTGCAGTTGCTAGACCGATCTGTAGTTCGACCAGTTGGCACATTACATGATATAGCCATCTTCGTCGACTCTTGGGAATATCCAGTGGACTTCCTCATCATCAATCCAAAAGGTGGACTTGAAGGGCATCCATTGACACTGGGCAGGCCATGGCTTGCAATAGTAGATGTGTACATAGGATGTCGAATAGGAAATATGAAAATCACTAGAGGGGGTATCACAAAGAACCTCATTTTATATCCTCTTCCTAAACCTAGTCCAACTTTTGTATACCCACAATTGCCACCACCACGATACCCAGAGAGGGATTACGAGCCCCTCTTACATAGGAAGAAGCCCTCAAACTTAAAAATCAGTTAGAGGATGATGTAATCAGTGGGTTTATCAATAATTCGACCACCATGAGCAACCTGGCTTGCCATATGCTCCAATTTGTTCTAGATTGTGAAGCACAGGGGGACCTGCTGGAAGATTTAATGGAACAAAAAATTCCAACTACGGTCGTTCATAACAGAAAACCCATCGAGATCACACCTGGGAGGCCTCTAAACATCCATTCCAATTTAGATGAACAACAACAACAAAATTTAATTCATGTCCTCTCCAAATACCAGCAAGCTTTTGCATGGGAATATTCTAATATGAAAAGTATTGATCCACAACTCTATACACACCACATTTATGTTGAAAAAGAAGCCCAACCTATCTGCCAGCCATAGAGAAGATTAAATCCTCACATTAGGGATATCGTTAAAGAAGAATTAAAAACATTGTTGGACGTAAATTTTATGTATCCCATCTTAGATACTCGATGGGTTTCCCCACTAGTGATCGTCCCAAAGAAAAATGGGAAATGGCGCATCTGTGTTGACTACAGGGAACTTAACAAAGACACTCAAAAAGACCACTTCCCTTTGCCCTTCATTGACCAGGTCCTGGATACTTTGGCAGGAAAGAAATTATTTTCTTTCCTAGACAGTTTTAGCGGGTACAATCAGATTCAGATCACCCCAGAAGATCAATATAAAACCACATTCACATGTCCCTGGGGCACTTTTGCATACATAGTATTATCATTTGGGCTTTGTAACACTCTAGCCACCTTTCAAAGGGCCATCTTGAGCATATTCAATGATCTGATCAGCGAAGGACTTGAAGTCTATATGGATGATTTCACTCCTTATGGAAACGACTTTGATCAAGCACTGAATAACCTTTAGAAAATACTAGAATGATGTATCGCAACCAGGTTATGTTTAAGCCATGAAAAGTGTCACATGATGATGACATAAGGTGTGGTACTAGGGAATTATATCTCTGCAGATGGAATTAGGGTAGACCCAACAAATATAGAGGTAATCCTTAATCTACCCACACCACACACACAAACTAAGGTACGTAATTTCCTTGGTGCTTCAGGATACTATCGTAGGTTTATGGAAAATTTTGCAAAAACCACTGCACCTTTACATGCTTTGACTGGTAATGTATAATTTTAGTGGTCTGACAAGTGTGATGTGGCATTTGCAGGACTCAAAAAGTTGATCTCAACAGCATTGGTGTTGAGGGGGGCAAATTGGAAAATACCATTCCACATCTCCACCGATGCATCAGATATTGCCATAGGCGTTGTCCTTGGATAGGAGGAGGAGAAGAAACCTTACGCAATTTATTTTATTAGCAATAATATTAATCCAGCTGAACTTAATTATACAGTAACAGAGAAAGAGTTTTTAGTTGTTATACATGCCATCAATAAATTTCGTCATTATATAACAGTCTATCTAGTCATTCTGTATATTGATCATTCTGCTATCATATATCTGGCTAATAAACCAATTACTAATGGACAGGTCACTCGATGGTTTTTATTATTGCAAGAATTTGATATCACCATCAAAGATCGACCTGGGAGAGAAAACCTTGTCGCAGAATTCCTATCCCTCATACCCAAAACATATGAATCCTTAATAGTCGAAGACCGATTTTCAGATGAGCATCTGTTTGCCGTTACTACAAATCCACCTTGGTATGCTAACGTGGCAAATTACCTAGAAGCAGGAAGATTACCGGCACACCTTTTATTGAAAGAAAGAAAGTTGATCGTCCAACGTAGCGCATGATTCTCCTAGATCATTGGATATCTCTTCCATATAGGCGCTGATCTACAGATCCGTAGATGTGTACGAGATGACAAAATCTATGACATATTAAAAGCTGGACATGATGAGCCCTATGGTGGGCACTTTGCAGACTACAGGACTGGACACAAAATTCTGTAGATGGGCTATTATTGGCACTCAATATTCAGAGATGCGAAGAAATATGTCCAAACCTATGATAGTTGTCAACGGATGGGAAAACCAAGTCAGGCTGATGAAATTACTTTGAAAGCGCAAGTAGTCACAGAACCATTTGAGAGATGGGCACTAGACTTTGTTGGCCCCTTCAACCCAAAGTTGAATTAGAAGGCCTATATTCTAGTCGCAACAGACTACATGAATAAATGGGTAGAAGCAGAAGACTTGCCAAATGCAACAGAAGAAGTAGTCATCAAATTTATTTTCAAATTATTCGTACGCTATGGACTACCAAGAGAGGTAATTACTGATGGGGGGTCACAATTTACAACTCATTGAATCACCACCACCCTGAATAATTATCATATCAAACATAGAATTACTTTTCCATATCATCCACAAGAAAATGGGAAAGTGGAAAGCACCAACAAAGTCCTAGAGGCAATCTTGACAAAGAATGTCTCAACAAACAGACAGAATTGGGCTTCTGATCTCCCAAATGCCTTATGGGCTTATCGCACAACATGGCGTAATACCACTGGCTACTCTCCTTACTATTTAGTCTATGGCAAATAACCCATATTCCCAATCGAGTTTGAAATCAAGACTCTAAGGATGGCCCAAGAAATCAGGCTGGATCTTACAAAATCACATAAACAATGCCTTCAACAACTCAATGAATTCGATGAGGCATGCCTGTCCACTGTAGAGTGCACAACCGTTATTCAGCAATAGAGATTGACTTGGCATGATAAGCATATAAAGAAAAAAATATTTAAAAAAGGAGATTGGGCACTCCTCTATGATTCCATAATTTAGGATTTTCCAGGAAAATTACAGACACAATGGCTAGGACCATACGAAATCAGTGAATTCCATGATAATGGCACAGTTGCGTTAAGCACCATCGATGAGTCTGGATCTCCATTTTGGGTCAATGGACACCGGATACGACTCTATCATTGGCCGCCGTTAAAAGAATCTTTCTACCAGGAGGTAATTAAGGACCCTACCATTCAAATTTTGACGAGATGGGAAGGTAATCCAGCCACCCCAACTCCATAAATATTGAAATCTGCTGACACTGTATATATTGTATATAATTTCATTTAGTTTTTTTATTTTCGACAGTCATTCTAGAAAATCAAAACTAGGGAGGATAACCATGATGAACTCAATTAGCACCCTTTTATGTTCCGAACTCCCGCTTCGTCTCGTTACCCATACCCTGTCTTTTGCAAAGAAATGAATATGTCATGATTTAGCAGTGGCAACTGGGAAACTATAATGAAATTTATAACATTAACAAACCATCCATTACTTAATTTTGAAATAAACCAACTCATAAATGAACTTAGTTGATGAGGAATCAACCTTGAATTCAAGAAAAATACATACCAGGTTTCTACAAATTCAGATGGTTTGAACAGAACAATTATTGTTCCTTTTGAGCACCTGTTGTTCCTTTGAATGAAACAATTGTTGTTCCTTTTGTGTGCCTGTTGTTCCTTTGAACGGAAAAATTGTTGTTCCTTTTGCGCACCTGCTGTTCCTTTGAACATAACAATTGTTGTTCCTTTTGTACGTTTGTAAATCCTTTGAACGAAACAATTGTTGTTCCTTTTGTGCGCCTACTGTTCCTTTGAACAGAACAATTGTTGTTCTTTTTGCGCATCTGTTGTTTCTTTGAATGGAACAATTGATGTTCCTTTTGCGTGTCTGTTGTTCCTGTGAAAAAAACAATTGCTATTCTTTTTTTTGTACACCTATTGTTCATTTTGCTGGTCCTTCCTTGCTGATAAAACACTAAACCTTTATTTTGGGGTACAACTTTCACCAAAATATTTTTTCATCAACATTATTTCTAACGATCCATCATTATTTTGTGGACTATCTCCCATACCTTATCAAATTGATTTTTGGATCACTTCCGTCAAAATATCTTAAACCTTGTTCATAATCTGTAACCACCATAATTTGTTTCTTTTCCCTTATATATTACACTTAAATGATACCTCATATTTATAACTAATAAGGAATCTGCAACACACTTTTACCTGTCATCCTTACACTTCATTACACCATCCCTTACTCTTAAGGAGTAGATGATCCCTCCTTCATACAATAATATAATAAATCAATAGAATTTATTTCTTTTTCCACAAAGAATAGGGGGTCTCATCACGAGCCAGTCGACCACGATCATAGGATCATAACCTAAGTGACATTCCCACTATGTCTACCACACTAGGGCAATGGCCTTTGACATTCTCTTTTTGTCAAAGGAAAAGAGGTCTCATCACGAGCTGGCTTGTTCACTTAAGTTACACTCTAGTGAGTGGAATTATCATCATCTGAAAACCAAACTAGGATAATGGTCTTTTTCAGAAAAACTTAAAAAAAATATAAATAAATAAAAATAAATTTTTATACATCTATCAACAGTTTTTTTTTTTCTTTTCTTCTCTTTTCCACAAAGAATAGGGGGTCTCATCATGAGCCAGCCTACCATGATCACAGGATAATAACCTAAGTGACATTCCCACTATGGCCACCACACCAGGGCAATGGCCTTTGACATTCTCTTTTTGTCAAAGGACAAGAGGTCTCATCATGAGCCAACTTGTAAACTTAAGTTACAATCTAGTGAGTGGAATTATCACTATGGCTACCAAACCAGGATAATGGTCTTTTTGGAAAAGATGATTCAAACACGTATCAAGGATACAGGCTCATCTTCAGGTTAAAAGGAAACCCTGTTGAGGCTATGGACGCCTGCTGGCAATAGTGGCTCTGCCTGTGGTATGGAAGTTACCTTAACACACCAAGTTTCTCCGTCTCCCTAGATTTCCTTCACTCAATCATGAGGCTATCATTTCGGTTGTATTCAATAACACGGAAAAGTAATAACATTATGATATGTGGGATATTATTTAACTGAAAAAGATTTAATTTATTCGGAGCATGTATCCTTAACGCATTATTTTAGGTATCGGTATTTTCAATTCCACACATGCGGATTAACATTTAATGATTACCGTTAAATATGTTGTTCAAACATAAATCATTAATCCCCATTGGTGGCCACCATACAATCATTACTTTTCGCCACCAATACCTACAATCATTACTCTTCCCTACGCTGACGGTTGAGGTTGACCTTTCTATTAATAAGGGGGGTGGATGCTCGACACACTTCTCGATGCAGATAGTAATGACTGTAATCAATACCTTCATTTATATACACTTGTTGTCTTTGATAGTTGCTATTCTCGGTAATTTTTCCTCCAAAGCCGATCTAACCACCTCTGTTAACAGGAACGATAGTCACCCATATTTTCTCACAAAATGGGTGGCACAGGTGTGCACAGGGAACCTACTTTACTAAAGCTTACAGAGCAAGTGAGATACATCCTACATCAGCTAGTGTGGACAGAGTACTTCAACCGGCTGCAAGGATATGACACGAATGTCACGCTTGAATTATTTCAAAATCTACAGGGGGGAAACTCTATGGTGTGGGGCATACAAACCTCAGTCACCCCGGAAATCTTAGCAGAGGTCACAGGCCTCACTAATACGGGCATTCAGTGGATAGGACGATACATAGCATTGAAGGAAGCTGTGGAAACCTTCAAAGACCCTGGGGAAGAATTGGATAAGAAAGGAAAAGGACTCAACCCCAGTACCCTCAGAGAACCATGGAAGGAACTTGCAAGGGTAATTCAGTAGTACATCACTTGTGATGGACAATATGACATAATTCAACCTCGCCACCTCAAATTGCTGGCAGTTTTAAAAAAATGGTTAGTACTTAATCTACCTTTCTTTCTAAATGCCATATTACATGAGGTTTCTCTAAGAACACAAAAATCCAATAACCCTGTTACTGTTATCAGCCACCACAGATTAGTTAAATTGATAACAATTAAGGCACTGAGTCAAACTCAATTGACCTGGGATAACCTGATTGAGGCCAATAGACCTCCACAACTAGAGAAACCTGAATTATGCCATGAAGAACCACCATAGAAAATCAAAGATAGACAGGCATAGGAGACTACTACCCAAAGGGAAATCCCATCTCCTCAAACTGAAGCTGAGGTAAATCCTACCCAAATCACAGAGACCCAAACCGTACAAACACAAGCATTAACAAAAAAGAGGAAGAAAGCAACAACTGCCCCTACAACCATCATTCAGATAAGGAGAAGAAGAAGACGAATTTAGGAAACAACTGAAGCAATTCAAGATACAAAAAAACAACCTGAAGAACTTTAGAACTCTATAGAATAGTCTCCATGCGATAATTCTCAAGGAATTAGGTAGGAAGAACAGACCTCATAGAGGAATGATCAGGCAGACACCCAACCGACATTGTCACATCTAACAAAACAATTTATGAAGAGATATGAGGTAGAAATAGCCCAGGTTTTGGGAAGCTTGAGAACCTCACTTGAAAGGGGCACAAATAATCCAGAAATACACTCATAACAACCCTCCTCTTCAAAACCAGTTGAAGATTTTCCTGATATTGAAATGTCTTTTCCTGAGGACAGAGCACAAGAAGAACCCCATTTTGAAACAAGAAGCCCTATTGGACAGAAAGAACAATTGGAAGGAATAGAGGAACAACCATCTACTGACCAGAATGAAAAAGGCTTTGAGACCTCTCATAAATAGAAATCAGCCAAAGGCCATAAGAAAATTAGAAATTAAAAAAAAGAAAATAAACTATTAAAGAAAAAGGCTAAGAAGGCTGAAGTATTAAAGAAGAAGGTAGTTAAACTCAAGGAAATTATTAAGGAATTGAGGAAACAATTAGAATAGACAGATAAATCCCACAAAAGAAAGAAGAACAAAAGGGACAGAGTACAAGGAAGAAACCCTCTTCCTAAAGAAGCAGTCAGTACAAATTCTGTAGGGATACAGACAGACCCTAAAGAAATAGTAGTAGAAGAAACAGTAGCCCAGAATGAGGAAGAACCTCCTCTAGAGACACAATAAAATATGATAGCTATAGAAGCAATTAATGCTGAGGTGCAGACAGCTCAACTCCTTGAGCAGAATGCTACCATCAGGATATTGGAGGAGCAATTGATGCAATCTCAACAAACCCTAATTCAAAACAGAAGTGAGTTGCTGACTATGGAAGAACACCAAGCACTCCAGTCCCAGAAACAGAGTATTATTGTGGACAGGTTGGAAGCAGAACTTACACAAGTCCAACAATCATTAACTAAAATCTAGGGAAGAGATGAGTGCTATGGAAGAAAACCAAGCATCTTAATCTCAAGCACAGAGTGTCACCATCGATAGACTAAAAGCCGAACTTACACAAGCCTAACAAGAATTGGTCCAACACCAACATGGAATGGTAACTAGGACTGAATATCAAAGGATTGTTAAAGAATTGAAGGAAATGATAGCAACAGAGGGTGAGACCTATGATGTGCTCACCAGAGCCCAAGAGAAGATAAAAAAGGTGCAAACCCAATTGGAAAAATCTTTGGAGAAAATAAAGGAAATATGTGATGTCTACTCTGATACTATTAATTGCAGAGACCCTGCCACCAATTACATGTTATTCTTATTGGAATGATATTTTTTATTGAGAGTGAAGGCCATCAGAGCGGGAAAACCTATTTCTTTTGCCATTGTACCTGAGTTTATTTCATGTTTCAAAGAGCAGGATGAAAAGGTACAATACTTTTTGTGTGAATTATACTTTCATAATTTCATTATGGAAGACAACAGGTAAGATAACCCTAGCCCATTCATAGGTGATATACAGTTTCATGCATTTCTGTCATTCACTCAGAATCAAGTCAAATGGGGTAAGGCTCATAAAACCTTCCTAAAAAGGGAAGCTGAGTTGGATCTCTAGGTTATTGGGGAGCCTCCAAAGTCCTTTCCAGCCATTATGTGACATAAAACTTTTATGAAAAGGAAAGGGGTCGTAGACTCCTTACCCCTTATCCATCTCTAGGTCATACCTTCAGGTATCACTCTCTTTAGGGAGCTTAAGGAGGAAGCTCTTGCTACTTCTAAATTGAGATGGGATGCCTCCTCCAGTGAAGTAAAGAGTAGGGAGCCCTTTGGGTATAGAAATTTCTTTGCAACTACCTTTAGAATAGAAAGGTATTCTAGATTGCTCCAAGAGGAAGGACCTGCTTGGATTGGGTGCAGATATAATCCCCTTTTCATCTGGTTCCCTCCAGAAAGTTACCAAAAATATTATCAAATTAACAAGAAAAGGGAGGATGCTACTTTTGGAGAACTCAAAAAAAGCAATGGGTTTAGAAGGCCTGGTGAACCAACCTTTCCATTTTACAACATTATTGCTTTACATGTAAAGTCTCAGCTTGCATGAGGACATGCAAGAAGGTAAGCTGGGGGGTATGTTAGGTTATGAAAAAGGTATAAATATCTTCCTTTTTCCCACATTTCATGATATTATTTTGATTGACTTTTCGATTATTTAGAAGCAAATAGAATAGAAAATAAATAATATACCCTTTAGTGTTGATTGTTGGAGATTATATTACATAGATTATAAATATGATTGGAATTGTCTGGTTTTATTGTAGGATTGGTTAAATATTGTCAAACCCAAGATAGCAAGGAGAATCTTGAAGATGTGCAAGCTATTGGAGGTTGAAGACTTTATGGCGCAAAGCAGTTTTAAAGATAATTGAGTTACTCATTGTAATAGTAAAGCAATCCTGAGGATCTCTCGATCCTCGGGATAGCTTAATTTACCCAGATTATTGTAACATATAAGGGGTAAATAGATCTTGAAGAAGAGAGAGATTTTTCACTCAAGAATAGAGAATATAGAATTGCTATGCATTAGCAGTTTTTGTAGAAATGTTGTACCAGTTATGAAATCAATAGAAACCTCGAGTAGTTTTTCCATTTTTATATACTGAGTTTTCAATAACAATGCTTCTAAGGAATGAGGGCCTATTCTGAAGGAGCTACTATTCGATCTATAATTGTATTAGCTCAAGTTTTGTCTTATGATTCAATTCTCTTTTATAGTAGTTCAAACGCATAAGTGTGTTGATGATTTCATGTCAATTTCAAGAAATAGATATTCCATGAAGTATTGAATGATTGTTGTTCCAATTCCCATTACTGCGATTTGATGCATGAAGGTTCCTCATAATTTCACATTTGTTGTTCCTTTCATAAGTTTACATTTGGTGTTCCTTTCATTAGTTTACATTTGTTGTTCCTTTCCACTAGAATATAGTTGTTGTTCCTTTCAATAGAAATATGATTTCCATCTCTTTTTAGTTAGATTACAGTCTCTGTTCCTTTCCATAGATGGAGTAATTTTCCTTTTTCTTTTCAGCAATCATGATTCATAATGATAGCAATTCTTGCAAGTCTTTATCTAGATTCAATCACTGCTCTTAGAATGAATTCAATATATTAGCTAGTTCCTTTCCTTTTTCATAGCTTTATATTTCAATCCCTAGAATATTTAATAAATGTTTGAGGAACTTGATTGTTGACAAACTTAGATTTTCTTTCGCTACACAATTTTAGCCTCTATAATCTATCTACATAGACTTTGCCGATATTCTTTGAGATAAAAGATGAATCCTTGGGTTGATAAATTAATGTTAAACTAAGGTTGTTTTTAGACATCTTTAGAGATCAACAGTAGCCACCTTTCAGTTGTAGCCGAAGAATATAGGGGGTTGTGGCCTCCTTCTGGTTGTAGCCAGAGAATTCGTGAGTTGGAGCTTCCCTTAGGTTGTAGCCTGAGAAACTAGGGGGTTGGAGCCCCCTTCTAGTTGTAGCTGGAAAACAAAGGAAGTTGGTGCTTCCAATGAATGTAATTCTTCAAGACATATAAGAAAAAACATTCCATGGTTTTCTCCGGCTTTGGGTTTCCACATAAAAACACTGGTGTACTGTGTATGTGTATGTGTATGATTGCTCATTTTTTCATTGTTTATTTACTTTGCAATTATTGGATGATAATGCAACATTGATATAACACTTGGATTTTATGGTGAAAAAGGATTAAATTTTTCTATTACCAATTCACTCCCCCTCTCAGTAATCCAACAATTGGTATCAGAGCAGGTTCCTTCATAAATCAGTTTAACCACTAAAAGGTAGATCATGGAGAGAAACAACATGTATAAAATGGAATACCACAGTTTGATGGACAAAAGTATGAATTTTGGAGCAGAAGGATGAAAACATATATACAGGCACATGGATTTGAAATTTGGCAATCAGTTGTAGATGGATAAAAAGAACCAGGAGTTTCGTTGACAAATGAAAGGGAAATAAAACTCAGTCAAAATAATTCCAAAGACACAAATGCACTTATGAATGGTCTTTGTGAATCAATATTCACCAAAGTTATACATTTTAAATCCACTAAAGATATTTGGGACAAAATTCAAAATATTTATGAAGGAGATTCAAAAGTCAAAGCAGCAAAGCTTCAAAGTTACAGAGGTCAGTTTGAACAACTAAAGATGAAGGAAGATGACAATATTGCAGCTTATTTCTTACGAGTTGATGAAACAGTAAATTAAATCATAGGATTGGGAGAAGAAATAAAAGAATCTGTAATTGTTCAAAAGGTACTAAGATCTCTTCCTATGATATTTGACCCTAAGATATCAGCACTAGAAGAAATAGCAGATCTAGACTCAATAAGCATGGATGAACTACATGGAATCTTCACAGCATACGAAATGAGAACTGAACATGAAAATCTAGATATAAAAGAAGCATCTTTCAAATCATCCAAAAGTTCAAAGAAAAAGGGAAAGAAAAAGGAAAAAGAACATAGCAAAAATAGTGACATCTCAGAAGATGATGAAGTAGTGGCCAACTTTGTCAAAAGATTGAACAAGGGAACCAATGATAGATATAGAGGTAAGTTTCCTTTGATTGCTTTTTAATTGTTATGGTATTGGTCATTTTGTTAACAAATGTCCTCAAAATAAAAATAAGAGGAATGATGAAGATTACTCAAATAACAAACAAACATATAAAGGCAAAGGAACCACAAAGAAAGTTTTCAAGAAAAGCTTATGCACCAAAGAAGACATCTCATCATCAGATGAAGATGAAGTCAATGACAGTGAGACGGAAATAGTTCTATTCATGGCAATAGAAGACTCTGACAAAGAATACACCGAAGAAGAATATGAAGAGGCCGAAGAAGACTATGAAGAGGCATAAGTTAATTACCAAGAATAATTGTTGTGTGCCATAGAAGTTATAAGAAGAGAAAAGAGGAAAAACAAGAAGCTACAAGTGGAACTAGACAAGAAAGAAGACACTCAGGAACTAGAAAAAATGATCACAAATTTGAAGGTGAAAATAGAAGAAGATAAAAGAATTGAAGAAGAACTCAAAGAAGAGCTAGAAGAAAGAGACGGGACCATTGAAAAATTGGAAGTAGGTATTGTCACATTAAGAAAGGATCTTCAAAAGAAAAATATGCAGAACAATGCAAAAGTTTTGGATGACATTATCAACAGTCAAAAACCTCATCATGACAAGTCTAGACTTGGATACAATCAGAAAGAAAAGGGATCAAGATCCAAAACAAGAGAACAAGAAACATATCCAAAAATATATGCAGAAACAATCAAAGGGGATAGGAAGATCTACAAGGAAGATTACAGGGACACTCCTCCACTAAGAAGATTCAAATTTCAGAATCAACAACCGACAGATAGGCCTCAGGAAGAAGAAGGATTAAGAAGAGCAACTCCTTTAAGAAGATATTCAACTCACATTTATCAAACTATATTTTTTGGTTTATGTTATGCATGTAATAATTTTGGACATAAAGCTATGAATTGTAGAGCTAACATCAGGAACATAAAAAACCTTGAAAGTCATACAAAAAAGGGTTATACAAGAAGACCTAGTGAAACACAAAGAATAAGTTACAACATGTTTGAATCATTGAGCACTGAAGTGGAATTATACAAGTGTAACAACTTTGGACACATGTCCAAATATTGCAGAATGACAATTCCTCCTAGAGAACCACATTAGAACAAAAATAGTCACAGACAAGAACCTCATAAGAGAACATAGACAATGTTGGAGCCGCCTTTGTTTTTTATCCTGTTTTGAATTTCATGTCTTAATGCTCGAAATCAAAAGATGGTTTTCGTATTTTCCTTCAGTTGTTTCAAAATCTCTGAAGTCTCATCATGCGAGTGGCGATGGTTATCATACTCTCAAGGTGATTTCTACTTTTCGTTCAAATAATTTTCCCCCTTTTTCACCTCGGGATTTCATATGTCAGATGTTGTAGATCACATAGTTCACAAGTCCCGAACAACAAAACAGAAAAATCGTTTTAAAATTTTACCTAGGTCAGTAACGAGAGTAAAATTTTCCTAAATTACAGTTAAGCATCATCGGGTTTTCGCGTCTCAGTGTTTACTAAATCCAAAAGTCTTACTATCGTAACCCCGATAGCCAAAACCACGAATTTCTTGTTTTAGTAACCCGAGTTAAGGTTAAAGGTAAAAGCTTAGCCATGGTTAAGTTCTGTCAGAAATTCGAAACTCGGCGTATCTTCTTTTAAAAAGATACACTGTCAAAGCCCCGAGTCCCGAAGTCATGATAAATATATAAACATAATTAATTAAACACTTAATCTGATTTTATCCTCCCTTTTAAATTAAAACATATCATCGCAATCTTGCGATTTCGCAACTTGACATACAAACTGCCCGGAAGCTATACCTTCGAAGCTTCAAGTCACGAAATTGTGATATAAATAATCACGTAATTAATTAAGCACCTAATCATAATTTTTTTTTTTATTAACCAAAGACAATCATCGCAATCTCGGGTGTTAGAGGTTCAAAGGGTTAAAGAAAAAACTCCCGATGCAACGAGTACTGAAAGATTAATTAACATTGGTAAAACCTGATTAATTGAGCTAAGACAGTATTTCTCGTGATTTGATGCATGCACAGTTTATGAGACAGTCTTAATTCTTCCTTATGCCAACTGACATTTCGAACCACCAAAATTTATAGCATTAATTAGAAACAAGGCGAATTGACAAGTAGAGATTGGGTTTTTTATTGCTAAATTTATATTTAAGCATGATTTGACTGATCTGTTCTTAAAAAGTATCGAGTTTTTGAATATATAGAGTTGTTATTCATTATCACAAATTCATTTCTACATTACGCAGAGCACACTTTTCTCAGCGCACTAATTTATGTATGTATACATATTTTTATCGCAGAAGAGCTAAAGCAGGATCTCCCGTCATGGCCCCGTGAAAAGCGTCTAAAGCCAACGTTGAGGTTTTGGGACAAGGTTCAGAAAACGTCATTGATACTTCACCTCGAAGTGTCGACTCTGTCCCAACTTGGTCATTTGTTTCTGATGTTCTATAGGCCGAATTAGTAGATTATTCTGATGATTCTAGTGACAATGAAAAAGACGACATAACCACCAAATATAAGATCGTCGTCCAATCTGGAATGCATAAAGTAGCGGCCAGGCCACGAATGCTCCCTTACTATGATATGGTTTGGTGGGCATTATACCATGTGGACATACCAACCAGAACCATCATCAATGGGCAGAAGGTCACCATCGGGACTTTCAGACCCGAACAACTGCAGGCTATGTACAAGTTGCCTACTGTGTCGGACCTTACATACGATGTCGAATTCTTGGAGAAGTTCAAATGGAAGGAATGTGTGCAATATGAAAAGACCATGTCCAGCTTAATCAAAGATTGGGTTTCACACCCTGCGAAGTTCAGGGCAGACAGTAATGGTATATATTCAATAGCTTCCTTGGAACCACAGTTCAAGTATATAGCTATGATGACCTACAGATTATACGGGAGAGAGGACACCACACATTTCTTTCTTCAATGGGTGCCTCTAATACATCAAGTTTCCGAAGGCTGTTCCTTCGACTGGGCAAAAATGCTGTCTGATAGCTTGACCCGTCGAGTTACAGAGTATCGAGCACAGAAAGAAAACGAAAATATTGCTTCATTTTTTATGTCCACGTACATTATGGACATTGTGTGTTTTCTAACACCCTTTCCCTTAATGAGTTGGAGTTGGACTCCATCAGAGGTCGAGCCCATCCATGTCTATCATTCAAAATTGTGGGAAAACAAAGCGGCAGATTTCATATATGAAATCTTTAACTGGGTAATGGTACCGCTGCATGTCACTATTTTCGGCCACCCGCCACCCAGGATCTCGAATAGTATAGTGATGAATTTGAGCAGTATAGCTGACTGGTATGTAGAAGACAAATTCTCATATATCAAAGTTTTTGGGGCTTCTATTCCCCCACATGCATTACCATTATTCATACTCGACATGTTGGCTTGTCATGAGGTTGCTAGACAAACAGTAATTGGTGGCATAAGCAAGGAGATTAAGGGATATTCAAAGAAGGTATGGCCACCTTTTCCTGTTCATTTAAATTCATATTCTTTGTTAGATTTTGGGCATGCTAAAGCTGAGGTAGCAGCCCTAGAAGACCTAAAATTGGTTCTTATTGAATTCAAGAAGCACGATCCGCAAAGGGTCATAAGTAATCATTTGGCCAGTTGTAGACTCAAAAGGTTCAAACACGAAAATTTGCCCTCGGATGACATTTTCCAAGGCGCAAGATCTTATGCTGAGATTTTAACTTGGATACAAACCGTGGCACCTGAAGAGAGGGCCGATGTTCTAAAATTCTAAGAACATCGACGCAGTGGTGTTCCAACAGTATTGCGGTGTGAGAATTCGAGTATAGTGGAGGTGAAACAAAAAGATGCTAAAGGCTCCAAAGATGTGACACCCAGTCAAGAAAAACACCAGGATGGGGAAGAGCAAACTAAGAGTCTGAAAACAGAGATAAAGACTCCCGAACCGCCGAAAAAGCAGACTCTGGTTAGTACTCTGGGGTAACCAGCTAAGCAAATCGGAGATCCCATCGCATCCATTACCCCCTTGCAGTCAACTTAGGGAAACATTGATGCAAGATGGATTTTAAATGAAGAATTGAGACCTATAAGGATGGTAGATCTCCCTCCAAATGAGTTCTTCTTTAATAAGAAGAGAAAGGTTGTGGTAAAGAGAGAATTCTATCAGGAAGGGGAATCAACAACCAAGAAATACAAAGTATTGATCGATGGGAAAGACAAGAAGAATGAACAATTCATGATGGAAATAGCAGGTACATTAGGGGCATATGCCACAGCGAATCAATTTTCAGTCGGGGTTTTGAAAAACCAGCTGAAGCAAAAAAATCGCCTCATCAAAACCCTAAAAGCCAGACTAGCCACAGCAGAGGAGGCTGCCAAGGACCAGGTGAGTGTAGGGAAAGAACAAGCAAGGTTGGCCGATAAAAGTGAGATAGAGCTACTCAAAACTAAGCTCAAACAAGCAGATCTGGTGGTTTAGAATGGTCAGATACAAGCGGGCCAACAAAAAGACTTGATCGAACAGCTACATGCTAGAGTGGAAATCGTCGAAAGTAAAATTATAAATATCGGGATATTCCAGTCCCAGGCGATGGAGATTCGGAGTAGAGTTTTTGCAGCCCAATGAAATTTACTCGCCAAGGTAGAGGTAATTTGGGACAACTGCTTACTCGTTAATCAAGTTTTGGAAAATTTATTTTTTAGAGAAAGAGAAGCTGGAGCAGCTCGGGTCGCTTTTCAAGAGGCTGTAATAGCTACAAACAACAGGGAATCGGGAAGCACCCCCAAGTTTTTCATTTTGGAGCAGACTAGAGGAAATATTTTATTAAAAGAATGGGAGCACAGTATATCAGAAGGTAAGCTACAAGCCAAGAGGGTAACAAAATCCCTAGAAGAGGCTTTTGGTTCTATAGATGGTAATCTATTAGGTATTGATAGTGAAGGAAATGTTGAGGCGTTGAGTCAAATGAATATAGTGAAAATCTCACTTGATTGAAATGAGAAAGAAGAAAGAGATTCGGCCGAGATATCGCAAGTAACCATGGAAGACATAGTTCAAATAGATAAATGTATGATTAAACCAAGTGTGCGATTGTGCGCTATTGACATCATAGATAGACATATGGAAGAAAGTTTGCCGCAATTAGCCCGAGATTGTTACTCTTTTGAAGCCAATTGTCAAGAAGAACCATCAAGGTTGATATCTCGGCTGGTGGAAAGATGTGTCACTTGTATCGAGAATGTGTGAGGACAAGTTTCTGGTACCAAATAAAGATAGAGATGAAGAAATGGAACGATTGCTCTCCTCCTTATCATAACTGAAAATTTTGCAACGATTGAGATTCCATCTTATGTAAAACTGTATAAATATACTATAGAAAGAAGGAACAATAGGCTGGACCTTTTTATGTCAATTGTAATAGAGGTTTTCTATTTTGAGAGAGAAAATCCGAAGATTCTCAATTCCGTCACGATTGTGTTATGAGTTTGTTTCATTGTATCTCGTTATTTCATTTCATTTCATATTTGTATCTGATGAATGCTTCACTATAATTTAGTACAACCTCTACTATAGTGAATGAATTTTGGTTTTCTATATTATTTACTTTTTTTCCTCTATACCAGCTATCATCGGGTATAAGACCAGTCAACATTTCAAGAATTCTATATATATCTTATGCTTCATCGGGTTATTTCCTTACATTTTTCTTCTTCTGTTTATACGTGAGATTCTCCCTTGATAAGACCCTTACTCAATAGAAAACTTAATGTTTTCTCCCACCTCATACATTTTTATTAAAATATAACTCAGTTACGGGAAAGGGCCTTTGGTTTGCACCCTTTTTTCACTCCTAAAACTGTAAAATCTCTTTTATACGAATGAAATTGAGACAACTTATAAATTCCCCCTGAGATTTTCTTATCTTACTGTTCCTCCATGACTGTCCCTGTAACAAGACAACCTAATATCGAACCCATACTATTAGATCAAACACATATTGCCTTAAACCTTTTTGATACTATTCTTAAAATAGCCACTACCCGGGTTGAACTCGAACATTCATGGGCAGCGATTGAATGGGATATAAACATCCAGGAATAGTTGAAAGCTAGACAATGCAAACACAAAAATCATCCCTAATTTCCCTTGCTGAAGGTTGACATTTCTTCCTTCTCTACCCTTTATTCACTTTCGGATGCCTAGACACTATACTTCTAAGCCTTAAGTACAGACTCTGGAACAACATCTTTTTGGTGCCGTTGCCGGGGACCGAAGTTACGAAATCTTTTTCCCTGGGAAAACGACATTTATTTCGTTGAAAGTGCCACCCTTTGATAGTGAACAAAGAGTGCAGACCTTTTAAAGGCTTTCCAATCTTTCACTTCGTGACTCCACAATTAATAAGATGACATTCAGATGAAGGAATACCAAGAAAAACCCGGATGGTAAATAGACCACACCCATTACCGACCCTGAGAAAATTTTAAAGACGAGAGGATCTCTTAAGCCGACCCCTGCAGTCTATCAACCTAAATACTTGCAACTGAAGACCAAGAGTTCTTCTGAACCTTCGAATTCATGCAATCCTCTCTTCAACACTAAGGATCTAACATCGAACTACTCCGAAGTTACAAGAAAAACTCACCCGATAACCCCTGCAGAACATAAAGGAAAAAATCCTGCAGAAAATTTATCTACTGTCGATATATCATCGAATCTTCAGTTGAATTTTGTGACCTCACACGGTCTCGAAGAAATTTCACACATCCAGCTTCCACACCCATTGGTTCCCCTAACTACATCTCTTGCAAGTCCTAAGAGCCAAGCCCTCGCATCCCTTACCAGTCATCCTCGGATTTTTCACCCCGCGAAGAAAGTAAAGATTAACTTTTAATCTTCCAAATCCCCCTTTACAACTTTCCACAAATAACGATGGCAACCGCCGGAGGAGGAGATGGAGGGGTTATCGAAGGAGGAGGTGGAGGAGCTGGAGGCCAAGGGCCTGCCCCCCCTCCCAGATTTTTCACTAAAGTGGCAGCAAGATACGCTCCCTTGGTATTGCCCGTGACTCTACACGACCTTCCCGAAAATTATATAATTTTTTTTCCAAAATTCACTGCAGAAGGAGATCTGACTGTAGCCGAACACATAAATTTCTTTGACCAATTCATAGACATCCTAGGTCTCGAACATGAAGATGTGTATTCAAGGCTTCTCGTCCAAACCTTCGAAGGACAGGTCAAAACTTGGTTTCGGAGTCTACTCGCAGGATCTATCTTGTCCTATGACGCCTTGGAAGATGCTTTCCTTAGACAATGGGGCGAAAGAAAGGACCACCTATATTATCTAACCGAGTTTGGGTCTTTAAGAAAAAAGAATTTAGAAACAGTAATGGAGTTTATTCAAAGATTTAATAAGTTCTATAACAAAATCCCAGCCGAGGTTAAGCCGTCCCAACCCACAGCCAAAGGAACTTTGGCGCGGGCTTTCGAACCAGATTTTGCACTTCTTCTACGAGAAAGAAGGGGTGCTACTCTAAACTGAATGCAAGATGATGCTGTAGAAATTGAGTCAAATATGATGGCTTCTGGTAAGTTAAAATCTAAAGTAGAAACAGGAAATCGAGAAAATAGACACTTTAGAGAACAAGCAGGGCCGTCAGGGTCTAATAGATACACAGATAACAAAGTAGACGATATGGATAGGGTAATTGAGGAAATGTCTAATAAAATATCTAGAATGGAGCTAGAACAGGCCAAAGCCAATTCTTTCTCCAAAAAGGATTTCAAGAGGAACCCCAACCCCCCGAACCAACAAAGACAGATAAAAAATGAAGACCAAAAAATACAAGCTCCCCTAAAGAACGAAAATTTTATAGGAGCGAATGATCTCCAAGATTTCGTAGATTCAGATAATGATGTCACGAACTTCGGTGATGACTACACACAACCGTATCTGACTAGAGAAGATTATGAAAAATCTCTAAACACTCAACAATCATCAGTTAAGGGTGAAGAAAGAGATCATACTGACCTTTGTAGCTCTCAAAAAGAAACCGAAATGATAATGGCCGAGGTCCAACCTAAGTATAAGTTGAGATCTAAGAGTAAGCCCATTTCATCTACTCAACCTAAGAAAATTCTCCCAAGAGATCAAACTTATGAGCCTACTCTGGAAGAAACCCTATTGCCTAACAACAAAGCAAAAGTAGTAGGCACACAAGAGTCTGAAGTGGGAAAAGTTGAGACCCAAGCACAAGGAACCGAAACAGCTAATAAAATTACGCCTTCAACCAAGACCATGAGTAATAAAGCGGTCTAGATGAATAAGTCGGAAAGGAAGGATTCGGAAGTCCCAAATAGAGAAACAGACAAGGTGAGTGGATTTTTTAGTTTTGAAAACAAGATAAATAAAATTAAGATACCAATTCCTCTAGTAGAATTAGCAAAAAACCCAGTTTATCGAAAGCAGATTACCAAAGTGATAGGTGTCTCAGAGCTAGAAATCCATTTTGACGTTTTAAACCTGGAAGATGATAAACCCAACATCACTTTTGGTCCACATTTTGAAGGGGCCAAAGACATTGTTGCTCCCTTTTATATCACCTTAAATGTATACGATCAACTGCTACATAATTGCATGCTAGACTCTGGAGCTTCCCATAACGTGATGCCTAAAATTATTATGGACAAATTGGGTCTCCAGATCACTAGACCTTACAGATATCTTTACTCTTTTGACTCAAGAAGAGTTAAGTGTATGGGAATGATAAAGGATTTAGTAGTTACCCTCGCACAGGTCCCAGTTAAGAGTATCTTGATGGATGTGATTATTGCTGATATTCCCCCCAAGTATGGCTTACTGTTGTCTAGGTCATGGGGAGCCAAGCTGGGGGGTTCTCTTCAAATGGTTATGAAGTTCACCACAATTCCTATGTTTGGTGGGCAATTTACTTAGTTGTATAGAGAGACGAGGTTAGCATATACATTAAGTGGCCCTCAAAATCCGAACAACTCCCCTATTTACATTGCAAATCAAGATTTAGGAAATTGTATCTTATCTTTTGACGACGGTTTAGATAGTTGTCCAGAGGAAAATGATATAGAGCAGGAAGAGTCAAGTTACATGACTGAGGATATGTGTAGCACCGATATCTGGAAAATGTTTTTTGATGGTGCCTCATCTTGCGAAGGGGCTGGTGCAGGAGTGCTTTTAGTGGCTCCTAAAGGAAAGTTCATTGTTCCTTTTTCTTACAGACTGCAATGGGATATAGATTATACTAACAATGTATGTGAATATGAAGCATTGGTCTTAGGAATAGAGGTTGCCAGGAAGCTAAAAATAAATAACCTAGAGGTATACGGATATGCAGAGTTAATAGTCAAAAAAATAAATCGGCAATACCAAGCCAAACATCCCAGATTAAGATCATACAGGAATTGTGCCTCGGATCTGATGGAAAACTTTTTCTCGTTTGTAAATGTCCACTTCATCCCACACATAGAAAAGTTACATGATGATGCATTAGCTAAAGCGACTTCAACTTTCACTCCTCCTACAACCTTTAAATTGAAGTATCACATAGCGATAAGACACAGACCATCTATACCAGATAATATCCAGCACTGGCAGGTTTTTGAGGATGATGAACAAATCAAGAAGTTTCTTGAAGCAGTAGGTGAATTTTCCGAAACTCATGCAAACCAAGAAAATCAAAATGAGCAGATATGGATCATGCAAGAAGGGGAGAATCCTCAAGCTTTCCAAGTCAAAATTGCAAATCATCGTATGTTGGTCCTAAAAAATAACCAGATTCCAAAGGGACTGATCCCTCTAGAAAGACTGTTTGATCAAAACGACATACTCGTAAAATCCACCTTACAACCCCAACCCAAAGAGGTTGAGGATAGTGACATAGGAACCAAAGAAGAGTCCAGGATGGTTAAAATATCTAAGCTTCTCCCCCCTGAAATAAAGGACAAATATAAGGACCTACTCAGACAATTTAAAGATGTTTTCACCTAGTCTTATGACGAGATAAGAACTTACGACACTACCGTGATCGATCACAAGATACCTTTAAAACCTCGACTCAAACCTTTTAGACAAAATCTTAGGCAGATCAACCCCATTTTATTACCTGTGGTTGAGAGAGAAGTGAAGAAACTTTTGGAGGTGAAAAGTATAGTACCTCTGAGATATTCTGACTGGGTGGCGAATTTGGTCCTAGTTAGACAAAAGACTGGAGAAATTAGACTGTGCGTGGATTTCAAAAATTTAAATAAGTCCTCTCTTAAAGACAACTATCTGCTGCCTAAAATGGATCATGTGCTAGAAAGGGTAGTTGGTGCGAATAAAATATCTATGATTGACAGTTTCTCTGGATATAATCAAATTGCCAAGAATGAACAAGATAAAGAAAAAACAACTTTTACTACTCCTTGGGGTACGTTCATGTATGATAAGATGCCTTTCGGTTTGATGAATGCAGGAGCCACGTTCCAACGTGCTATGGAAAACGATTTCATTAGAGAGAGGGATAAGTTCGTAGTCATCTATCTCGATGATTTAACAGTCTTCTCCAAATCTGACGAAGAGCATCTGGTACATCTTAAACAAACATTCGAAAAATGTTGTAGGTTTGGTCTATCCTTAAACCCCAAGAAATCACACTTCGCCATGCAAGAGGGTAAATTACTAGGTCATATTGTATCTAAGGATGGAATTAAGATTGATCCTAAGAGGGTTGAAGAAATAGACACTATAAACATTCCCAGAAATGTAAAAGAAATTCAATATTTCTTAGGAAAAATAACTTTTTTACGAAGATTTGTCCCAAATTTCGCTGAAATTGTAAAATTGATCACAGATATGCTAAAAAAGAATAGCAAAGTAAAGTGGACAACAGAAGCCAAAGCGTCGTTCACCCATATTAAGAAGGTAATAGCTGAGGCACCTGTATTGGCAAGTCTCGATTATCTGAAAGACTTTCTTATTTTTTCATTTTCCTCCGAACACATGATTGCTGCAGTGCTCCTCCAAAAGAACGAAGAGGGTTTCGAACAACCGATCCCCTTTTTCAGCAAGAGTCTCAAACACGTAGAACTTAAATACAATATAATAGAAAAACAAGCGTACGCCATGGTAAAAGCACTGAAGGCATTTAGAACATATGTATTTCACTCCAAGATCATTGTGTACATACCATATATAGAATTTTTACTTGTGTATATATATTTTCCATTTTGTTTTGTTATGTTGATTTCCTTTCACGAATTTTCAACACCTTTTAGATAGCCTCGATAACCTTCGTATTTGCGTCTTACAGAATTCCAGCTGCACACAAAACAAGCAGGAGAAGTAAACCGAAAGTTGGTGTCGGAAATAAATCGGCTTAAATAGGTGATACCAAATATTTTTTATATTGTGTAAAGAAAATGAAACGATAAGGTAAAGGTGAGATTTCCTAAAAGACTTGTTCTGAAGGGCTATTAAAGAAAACTGAGGTAACCTCATTCAGATAGCAACATCATCTGAACTAATAAATAACAGAATGTTTCCTTGTTTAATCGTTCACGAAAGAATAAGACAAATTAAACAATTCACTCAAATTAAAGCAGTCAGTCAAAGTAAAGTGCCCCAAAAAAAGATTTACAAGAGTCAGTTTTGATTTTTTGACTTTTGTTTTTTAGTCCATAAATCACTATCTATCACCCTCTTCTATCTTCGGGTTTACCTTTTAAAAAGTCAACATCTTTTCGTTTCGCATACGTAGGGAGAAGAGACTTTGTTTCAACCTCGAGAGCTTCAAATCAGATTGTGGAAAGAAAGCGGGTCTTCACAACTCCTCGGTCCCTTGCTAAATGAAGGGATGCTTAAAGTGATCCCGACTTTCCTAGGTTTTTCAACAATTTCAAAGGATTGAGGCTTTCTCAAATAGAATACCCTAAGAAAGTTATTTTCCCTTTTTCCCTGAAAACGAAGGTGTTGTGAAGGTTAAGGGAAGGTTGGTACCGAGTAATCAAACTAAGTTGATGGACCTATAATGCAAAATATTACACAGATATCAGCCCTAATACAAACTGATTGCCCCCATCTTCGCGCTCTAAAAAAGTAAATTATAAGACAGGTGGTGAAAGGAAATTCAGAAATGATTTCCCCCATCTAGTCCAAGAGACGATGAAAGTAAATTCAAAAATGATTTCCCTCGTCTCAGCATTTAAATGCACAAATATATTCCGAAGTGGTGAAAGGAAATTCAGTAAAATGGGCCAGATAACTTCACCGGGGTACTGAACAGGATCGCTGGAAGTGAAGCAATATCTGAGATATTTGTAAGGCTGTTATACATGAATATCACTCTACTTTGGGAACCAATTATTTTTAAAAACCCAATCTACATCCCATGTTCAGATAGGGCTTCCTAATTAAAAATATATAATCTTCTTCTTTTGATGAAAGCTGATAGCCACAATATCTGTTGGGTCTCCTAGAACTGTTTTGATTGTCTTAAGGCAGACCTGAATTCAGTAACAGGAAGGGGAAAGTCATGAAAGGGACTACAACTAAGTTTAAAAAAGTATCTGAGTTTGAAAAGATTTTCAAAGGTGAAAAAAAAAGTCTCTTTCCCCTTCGTTATCCTGTTCTCAGGAACCTTTTCGCTGGATTAAAGCCATTGACTCCATTTACCCAATATCGGCACGTGGTCTACTATTCTTCCCGTCTTACAAGAAAACAGGATCCCTAGTTGGAGCCTATGTTGGAGCTACCTTTGTTTTTTAGCCCGTTTTGAATTTCATGTATCAATGCTCGAAATCGAAAGATGGTTTTCTTATTTTCCTTCTGTTGTTTCAAAATCTCTGAAGTCTCATCACGTGAGCGACGATGGTTATCATACTCTCAAGGTGAGTTCTACTTTTTGTTCAAATAATTTTCCCCCTTTTTTACCTCAGGATTTCATATGTCGGATGCTATAGATCACATAGTTCACAAGTCCCGAAGAACAAAACGAAAAAATCGTTTTAAAATTTTACCCAGGTTAGTAACGAGAGTAAAATTTTCCTAAATTATGTTTAAGCATCATCGGGTTTTCATGTCTCGGAGTTTACTAAATCCAAAAGTCTTACTGTCGTAACCCCGATAGCCGAAACCACGAATTTCTTGTTTTAGTAACCCGCGTTAAGGTTAAAGGTAAAAGCTTAGCCATGGTTAAGTTCTGTCGGAAATTCACAACTCGGAGTATCTTCTTTTAAAAAGCTACACTGTCAAAGCCCCGAGTCACAAAGTCGCGATAAAGATATAAAGATAATTAATTAAAAACTTAATCCAATTTTATCCTCCCTTTTAAATTAAAACATATCATCACGATCTCGTGATTTCACAGCTCGGCATACAAACTACCCGGAAGCTATACCTTCGAAGCTCCAAGTCATGAAATTGCGATATAAATAATCATGTAATTAATTAAGTGCCTAATCATAATTACATTTTTTATTAACCAAAGACAATCATCGCAATCTCGGGTGTTAGAGGTTTAAAGGGTTAAAGAAAAAACTCCTGATGCAACGAGTACCAAAAGATTAATTAACGTTGGTAAAGCCTAATTAATTGAGCTAGGCCAGTATTTCCTGTGATTTGATGCATGCACAATTTACAAGGCAGTCTTAATTCTTCCTTACGCTAAATGACATTTCGAACCGCTAAAATTTATGGCATTAATTAGAAACAAGGTGAATCGACAAGTAGAGATTGGGTTTTTTATTGCTAAATTTATATTTATGCGTGTTTTGACTGATCTGTTCTTAAAAAGTACCGAGTTTTTGAATGTATAGAGTTGTTATTCGTTATCACAAATTCATTTCTATATTACTCAGAGCACACTTTTCTCACCAAACTAATTTCTGTATGTATACATATTTTTATCGTAGAAGAGCTAAAGTAGGATCTCCCGTCATGGCCCCACGAAAAGCGTCTAAAGCCAATGTTGAGGTTTCGGGATAAGGTTCAGACAACGTCGCTTATACTTTACCTCGAAGTGTCGAATCTGTCCCAACCTGGTCGTTTGTTTCTGATGTTCTACATGCCGAATTAGTAGATTATTCTGATGATTCCAGTGACAATGAAAAAGACGACATAACCACCAAATATAAGATCGTCGTCCAATATGGAATGCATAAAGAAGTAGCTAGGCCACAACTTCTCCCTTACTATGATATGGTCTAGTGGGAATTATACCATGTGGACATACCAACCAAAACCATCATCAATGAGCAGAAGGTCACCATCGAGACTTTCAGACCCGAACAACTGCAGGCTATGTACAAGTTGCCTACCGTGTCAAACCTTACATATGATGCCTAATTCTTGAAGAAGTTCAAACAGAAGGAATGTGTGCAATATGACAAGACCATGTCTAGCTTAATCAGAGATTGGGTTTCACACCTTGCGAAGTTCAGGGCATACAGTAATGGTATATATTCAATAGCTTCCTTGGAACCATAGTTCAAGTATATAGCTATGATGACCCTCCATGCTCTTTAAATAGAGATCATGGACCAATCAGGTGTTAAACCACGGATCAATGGCCGTTAAGATCGAGGAGAGTATGAACCATCAGATCACTCTATGTCGAGAACATATCATGACTGTCGGATTTCCTAACTACAAATGCATACTAATGCATACTAAAGAAACACACTTTTACCTAATGACATATTAGACCAAGTAGATCTTAACTATCTCCTAAGTGTCTAAATATCCTAGCATCCCCCCTTAAGAACAACTTGGGATAGGATTGAAGGATTTACAATAATGACACAATAGGAGAAGGAAGGAGGCATTATAGCCTATCCCCCCTTAATGAAAACTTCCTGAACTCCTAACATAGATCAAAGTTTGGAAAAATTCGCTTCTGTAAGAGACTTTTTGAAAATGTCTGCAACTTGATCTTCTATAGGGCAAAAGAGCACTTCAATAACTTTATCATGAATGAGCTTTCTAATGAAGTGCATGGGTAGCTCGATGTGTTTGCTACGTTGATGATGAACTGGGTCTTTGGCGAGCTTGATGGCACTTTGATTGTCACACCAAAGTCTAGTTGGATGTTGGTGCTAGAATCCAAACTCTGAAAGGATCTGTCGAAGCCACAAGGCTTCTTGACTTGCATTTACCGCTGCTCGGTACTCTGCTTCTACTGAAGAAAGTGCAATAGCCTATTGTTTCTTATAGGCCCAAGTGACAGGTCCTGAACCAAGGCTGAAAACATAGCCTGTAGTAGACTTCCGATCATCGGGGTTGCCAGCCCAATCTAAATCAATGAAACCAACCAATAGGGGAGTCCCCCCTGAAATGTAATGTATCCCAAACTGAACAGTACCATGAACATAGCGAAGTATCCTTTTAGCTTCTTTCCAATGGCTTTCATGGGGTGTTTGCATATATCAGGCAACAAGACCAACAATAAAGGAAAGATCAGGACAGGTATGAGTCAAGTATAAGAGGATACCAACTAATTGACGATACAGGGTGGCATCAACTTCAGGAGAAGTACAAGTGGCAGAAAGATTGACTCCAGACTGGAAGGGAGAATGGTTTGGTTTACAATCGTCCATGTGAAACCGATGAAGAAGGTCACAATCATACTTAGACTGGGAAAGAAAAATTCCTTCATTAGTTTGAAAAACTTGGAGGCCAAGGAAATAGTGCAAAAAGCCTAAGTCTGTCATTTCAAATTTCTTCTTAAGGCTAGTTTTCACACGGTTTAAAAGTTTTGAGTCACTACCAGTAAGGATAAGGTCATCAACATAAAGGACAAGGATGATGAGATGGATTCCTACTTTCTTGGTATAGACATTAGGATCAGAATGACATCTAGAGAATCTAGTGGCAGTAAGAAAGCTATCCATTTTGGCATACCAAGATCAGGGAGCTTGCTTGAGACCATAAAGAGATTTCTTGAGGTGACAAACAAGGCTAGATTCATTATGGACATAACCAAGAGGTTGTTCCATGTAGATTTCTTATTTCAAATCACCATGCAAGAAGGCATATTTAACATCCATATGATGGACCTCCCATTTATGTGAGGTGGCAAGGGCAAGAACAAGGCAGATGGAATTCATTTTGCCTACAAGGGCAAAGGTTTCATTATAGTCAATGCCTTCAACTTGGGAAAATCCTTTGGCAACTAATCGAGCCTTGTGTCTTTCATTACTTTCATCTGATGCATACTTAGTCCAGTATACCCATTTGCATCTAACAAGTTTTATTCCTTTTGGAAGAGGTACAAGATCCCAAGTATCGTTTTCCATTAAAGAACGATACTCCTCATTCATTGTTATATCCTGATCTGGATGACCGGAAGCTTCTGCAAATGTTTCTGGATCATGAGTTTTTGAAACTTGAGCCAAAAGAGAAGAGGCTCACTGGAACTGTGAACGTGTCTGATGCTGATCTAAAGGATCACTGACAAGATCACCAATTGCTTCTCATGTTGAACGGATCCATATAGGAAGTGGTGGAACTGGTGCTTGCTCAGGTTCAAAGGACTCATCTAGAGGAATGTCAGTAGGCGGAGGTGGATTTTCATCCTCACTTTCATCATATGAAGAAGAATCTAGAATAGGAATAGAAGAAGGCACAACTACCGAAGATGGCTCGCAGGCCGAAGAAGGCACAACCACCGAATTAGGCTCGCAGGCCAAGAGATTTTCATCAAATTTAACATCTCTTCTAAGAATAATTTCATTACAATGTGGTTGAAGAAGTCTATAACCTTTGACATCTTTAGAATAACCAAC
>ML796416.1:822424-878187 GCA_009831015.1 Picea engelmannii
TGTTTCCCGGCATGCGAGATTCAGGTTAGTGGTCTGAACATCCTGCATAGCCCTAGGTTTCAAATTTTGGGGTAGGGTAGGTACAGGGGGCCATACGGGAGTTTTAGGGGGTTTTTAGGTAGGGGGTGGGTCCCAATGCGCGGGCGATTCAGTGGAAGGCGCGCATGAGTGCGCGCCTATACACTAAAAAAGTGCGCATGAGAGCGCACCTGTAGGGTGGATAGGCGCGCATGGGTGCGCGCCTGTAGGGTAGACAGGCGCGCATGAGTGCGCGCCTGTAGGTTGAACAGGCGCGCTCTAGAGCGCGCCTGTGGGTATGACAGGCGCGCCCTAGAGCATGCCTGTAAAGTGAACAGGCGCGCATGTGTGCGCGTCTGTATGGCGAAAAGGCACGCATATGTGCGTGCCTGTGGGGGAAAAAACCACGCCTTGGAGGCAAGGTTTCAGGGTGAAAAAGTAGTTCTTTTTGATGTTTTGGATAATTGCCTAATCGAACATAGGACTCTGGGTTGTGTGCAGGCATCGATCAGTGAGCATGGGGGTGCGATGGCATGAGCGGGACTGGGAGCCCCTGCGGGAGGAGGTGGCCGAGGCGAGGCCGGTAGTGCGGGCGTCTTTAGCAGCTAGTGGGTTGCTAAAGTTTTTTGAGAGCCCTCTGATACGGGCCCAGGAGTATCTGCTCCAATTTCTGATTGAGATGTGGAGCCCTGAGCAGCATTGCTTCCTCGTGCGAGGAGAGCAGGTTGCCTTCACTACGGTGGAGGACATATATTTTTGACTGGGCTCCCCTTTCGGGGAACACCGTTGCTGGTAGTGCCTGCGCTGCCGAGGGATATTGATCTAGAGGAGGTCGCCGAGCGATACTGCTCAGGTGGGCACTATATGACCGGGTCATCCATGCGTATTAGTGCGATAGATGTTCTGCTGCATCGTTGCGTAGCAGCGATGATAGTGCGGGTGTATGGGACCCGAGCGCCCCATGACCAGATCAGTGGTAGCGAGCTGCTGCTGATGGAGAGGGTGGTGGTGGGCCGTGAGCGGTTTGCCTGGGGTCTTATGTTACATGCGCAGATGATTGCACAGCTGGACCGTTGTCGGTCCACAGGCAGGGGGGAGTTTGCTTTTGGCTCCATCCTGGTGGCCTTTTTCTTGGAGAGGGTGCCGGCCTTGCGGCCGAGGGTGGTGTTGGAGGTACCAGCTATACGAGACCCGCGCTTGAGGCGGTGGTCTGAGATTTTGGTTCACCACGGTGGTGGCGAAGGGGGTCATTACTTCACGGAAGAGGCAGCACAGATATGGCGGCAGACGCCGCAGTTTATACTCCGGTTCCCCTATGCGGGGGTGGACTTCCGGGGGGACCCGGATATTGTACTGCCTCCTGGGGAGGTGTTTGATCACAGAGGTATGTTGTGTGTTTTTGTGATTTATGTTTGTGATTTTCATATACCAGTTCATATGTTTGATGTATAGACATTGATACCATCTGTTGTTGTTTGTTTGGTGCATGTGCAGATGTGGCACCTTGCGGGCATGAGGTGGAGGTTTTCAAAGCGCCCGTGCAGCGAGAGCAGGAGAGACCGCCGCATGCAGGGAGGCGGCCGAGGGATGAGGCTGCTGAGGGACCAGCAGGGCCCAAGAGACTAGTGCAGAGGCGCCGCTGGGATGACCCTGGTGTGGGACCATCTCATGCTCCTCCGGCGGCAGCCGAAGTAGATGATGATGATTTAGTCCGTCGATTTGAGACAGTTTTTCGAGACATGCCTGAGGGCATGTGGACCCGTATCCAGGACGAGGAGTTCCTGGAGCAGTGCATCGGGTTACCGCCACCATGGCGGTCAATCATGCGGCGAGCAGCTGTGCTTGCTGCGATGACGAGTGGCTGCCTGCCGCTTGGGCAGGGTGGTCCTGCGGATGTTCCACCACCACCGCCTGGGGCAGGCAGGGGTGGGCCACCATCGCCTCCTAAGGGAGGGGCAGCTGGGGGTGCCTTAGAGGCCCCCTGATTGTATGATGTATTTTTGTATACCTTTTTGATAGGCTGGTGAGCCGATTTTTGTACCGTTTATATGGCACGGGCCGAAGGGCCAATGTTTTTTGTATGTAAACATTCGGATGCGATATATACATGAGTAGACATTTTTGAGATCCAAATGTGGTACATGTGTTTTTTTTGTTTTTGGATGATGATGATGTCTATGCTTCTTATATGTTGTGACAGGATGGATGAGATGCTTATGTATGTGTAGCTTGATGTGATATATGCCAGTCTAGCACCATGTTAGCTATGTTATCTGTTGTTTGATTCAATTCTCTTGGAATATGTGTAAATGTAATGGAATCAAAATGTCGAGATAATAATTTAATCTGCAGGTATTTGCGAAAGAGGCATGGATCGCGTACACGGTACTCATTGTTGAGCTGGAGAACAACTAGCTGAGAGTCGAGGAAAATGCTAAGGTGACGAATATGATGATGCTGGGCGTCAGTCAAGAGGCCTATGACAACAGTGTATTCGGATTGGTTATTGGTTGCTGGTCCCAAACATATGTTGTTTGAATGCAGCATGTCATGTGATGGGGTGTAGAGAGCCCAAGCAGCCGAAGCGAGATTTTGTGTCCAACGGCTGGCGCCATCGGTGTAACCAATGTGGTAAGATGGTGGAGGAGTCATCTGTCAATAGCACAAAGGATAGTTTAGACGGGAGGGTAGGGAAAGAATATTAAAAACACTAAATAATAAGAAAAAAATAAACCTAAAGTAGCATGACTACTTCTAAGCATAAAATTTCTTGAGGTATAACCCATTGACGGGTTCCTTGAGTGTGAGGCCTTCGGGGGAGGCCAGGATGTATGCGCCTTTGGTGAGGCAATGTTGGATGATGTAAGGGCCATGCCAAAGTGATTCGAATTTGCCGTGGCCAAAGGTATCGTGAGCGATATCATAGGCGAGGACAAGGTCTCCTTCGCGAAATGATCGAAGGTTGACATGGCGATCGAAGGTAGCCTTGGATCATTTTTTAGCTGCCTCATTGTTCTATAAGGAGGATCGACGATCCTCATCCAGAGACTCCAAGTTCAGCAAGCGTTGCTCCATTGGAGCAGTGTCAGGTAAAAGCTCGATTGCGGTGTGAAGGGTGGGAATTTCGCAGTCGATGGGAAGAGTTGCCTCGACCCCATGGACTAAGTGAAATGGCGTAAAACCCGTGGCGGTCTTCACAGCCATTATATAAGCCCATAGCACGGAAAATAACATATGATACCAATTGGTTTTATGTTTATTGACCGTGTGTTGTAACATGGTCTTGAGGACTTTGTTTACTGCCTCGACCTGTCCGTTTGACTGAGGATAGTATGGTGAAGCAAACTCGTGAGAGAAGCCTAATCGAGATGAGAGTTCGACAAAGATCTCATTCTCGAAGTGTTTCCCATGATCGGAAACCAGTTGGAGTGGTATGCCAAACCGGGAAATGATGTGGTTGAAGAAAAAACGCGCTGCAGTGTCAGCGGTGTTGTTGAAAGTGGGCATAGCTTCGGCCCATTTGGTGAAGTAATCCACAGCGACAACAATGTATTTGTGACCATTGCTGGAGGGGGGATTACAAGTCATAAAGTCGATGCCCCATTTGCAAAAGGGGCCTGTAGTAATGACAGGATGAAGAAGAGCGGGGGGAGCGCGGGCTTTGTTGGCATAGAGCTGACATTGCTCACATCGTTTCACGGCATGAATGCAATCGTGGAACAAGGTAGGCCAAAATTAACCGGCTCGGATAATCTTCTGAGCCGTGGATATACCTGAAAGATGGCCCCGACATGCACCATTGTGGCAGTCGTTTAAGACTCTGTTGGCCTCATCAATAGTCAGGTAGTGACGAAGGATGGTGTCAACGCCCCGCCGATATAAGATGTCTCCGATGAGGAGATAGCGAGGGGCCTGATGGCAAATGCACCGATGATCATCTCAGGACAAGTGATTACCGAACTTTTGAGTTCGTAGGTAGACAAGGAGGTTGCCATACCAAGGATCATCAGAAGTGATGTAAAAGAGATGTTCGTCAGGAAAGTCAGTATTGACGGGAGCACTGGGTGTGTCAGAGGGAAGGGCCGTGAATAGTTCGGTGAGAACGAGGGCCTTCTTACTATTTGGTGTTGAGAACTCGAGGTCGTACTCCTGAAGGATAATGATCCATCGAGCTAATTTGCTGTTAACTTGGTGACGGCTGAGCAAGTATTGCATTGGGTTGGAATCTGCGACGACCTTGGTGGTGCGAAGCAGGATATAATGACGCAATTTCTGAACTGCAAGGACAACTGCAAGAGCGAGTTTCTCTTCATGTTTGTACTTCAGGGGTGGTCTGGAGAGGTTCTTACTAACGTAGTAAATGACGTGTTCACGATTGTCTTCTCCGAGCTGGACGAGAACGCCAGCTACTGATACAGCTGATGCTGATACGTAGAGGATGTGGTCGCGACTGTAGTCTGGTGCACTAATCAAAGGTGCATTGGAAAGTGTTGTTTTAAGATCGTCAAACGACTATTGAGCATAGTCGTCCCATTGAAAAGGGATGTCTTGACGTAGTAAGCGAAGGAAACCATGTGTGCGTATAGTGTAATCAGGAACAAAGCGTCTAAGGAAGTTGGCTTTGCCTTGGAGACTCTGAAGTTGTCGTATATTCCGAGGGGGTGGAATTTCGGTGATGGCTTTGACTTTGAGGGGGTCCATGGTGATACCGCTTTGTGAAATGATAAAACCAAGGAGGCGCCCTGCGGTGACATAGAACACACACTTGAGGGGATTCAAGCGGATGTTGTACTGGCGGCATCGTTGAAAGATGATTTTTAAATCATCGAGATGCTGGGTGCGCTTCTTAGATCGAGCGGTGAGGTCATCTAAGTAGGCGAGGATGATTGCAGCCAGATCGTGGAATATGTATGTCATCGCCCATTGGAAAGTTGCACCGGCATTCTTTAAGCCAAAAGGCATGACACGATATGCGAAAGTACCCCATGGGGTAATAAATGCAGTTTTATACTGATCGGCTAGGTGGATTTGAATTTGGTTATAGCCAGAGAATCCGTCCATAAAGAAGAGAGCCTCGTGACCGACGCAGTCATCAATGACTTGATCGATGAAGGGCGTTGGAAAGTTGTCTTTGGGACATGCATTATTGAGATCGTGAAAGTCTGTGCAGACGCGGATAGTGCCCTGTTTCTTGTCGACGGGTACAGGGTTAGAAACCCATGAAGTGTAAGCAATGGGGTAAATAAACCCGGCTGTACGTAATTTGTCAATTTCGGCTTTGATAGCCGCGGCCTTTGATGGGTGTAGCGGTTGTTGTTTCTGGCGGACGGGTGTGATGTCCGGCCAGGTGTCGATGCGATGCTCGACTATAGAGGGATCGAGGCCAGGCATCTCCATGTATGACCAAGCGAAGATATCCCTGTACTCTTGGAAGAGGGCTTTGTATGCGGCAATTTTCTGAGGAGTGCAAGCAGCTCCGATGATGATTTCTTCGACGACACCACTTTTTATGGAAATGTCGATTTTGATGGTGGGGGAAATGTTGGCCATATTACCCTCTTCAAAAGCGTCCAGGGCAGGGATGGGAATTTTGAACCAATCGATAGTCCCAGATGGGATAAAATCTTTGGTTTCGACCGCGTACACGGGGTTTTGATTAGGAGGCATGAGGGCTTCCTGCGGAAGGAAGAGAGCACGATGATGTAGCGCGTCCCAGGGAGAATCCGGGCGTTGTATCTCTTCCAGTATTTCTTCGTCACTTTGGAAATGATGAGAATATAATGGATCGTGAAGAGCGATCTCAGTGCCAGTGTGTGTGCCCCTTGCTGGAGAGGCAGAGGGGGTAATGCTGGGAGAGGGTGAGGGTTCACTCGACATAAACCATATATTGAGATACTGAGGGGTACCTGTGGTGGTGGGATGGCGAGTCTCCATAGAGGAATGGGCAGGAGAGTTGGGTGGGTTACGGGGTAAGTCCTCGGATACATCATCTAAGAACCATGGAGGTGTAGGTAGGGCCTCGGATTTGGGAGGAATGATGTGGCGATCTGTCGATGGTGAAGTCAGGTCGATTACCTCCATTGGTCGGTGTCCCAGGGCCCACTGACATTGTCGATATTCGATGATCATCGGACATTGGTATGTGAAATGGGCTAGGGAATCGCAGAGAGAGCAAGGGAATCTCATACGTTCGTTAACCGAAGTAGTGACATAACGAATGTCAGTGATGTTTGCAGAGGACGTGGCGGGGCGTGGGTTGTTCTGGAAGTTCTGGCGTACAGCCGCTAATGTCTGTCGAAAACGTGGCAGGGCTGGGCAATGGTGAGTGTAATGGCCATATTCTGAACATATAGCACACGCAAATTTCGTCCTCAACCCTTTACTACTGGGAGGGTTGGTGGTACTTGCAGTGGTAACGGGTGGTGGTGGAGTGGGATTGGGGGGAATCAAATTCCGTAATTCTGGTAGGGATGGGCAGTTGTTGGTTTGGTGGCCCATTTTCTCACATAGAGCGCAAGGTGGTGGGATGCGTGGGGGACGGGGAGCGGTGGGCTCCTTTTGCTTCCTCCTGCCCCCAGCTAGAGTAGGTGGGGTAGGGACTATGGGGGTAGTGGGTGGGTTGGGGGTGAGGACAGGAATCGCCATGGGTAGGCCTTCCTGTGGGCGAGGGACCATTTCAGGTGGATGTAAGTACCACACTGGGATTGCTAACACCATATTGGGTAGTGTAAGCGTTGTAGCTACCTGGAAAGCTTCTACACCGGGTGGTGGGTAAAAGAAGGGAATTTGAGTGAGGGGTCGAGGAACTGTCTCCCAAATGGGACTAGGTCCTTGAGGGGGTGTGGATTCGGGGACTGTGGGGGTCGACGAGTTCGCAGGAGGCTCCTGTGGGACTGATGCTGCAACTGCTGAGACGTCAGGAATGACTGGAGCTTCCTGAGGAGAACGAGTATCCTCTATGTGAGTTTGATTAGATGTAATGACACATACTTGATTAGGGGGAAGGAGTGGTGGTGCTCCATGGTACATTCCTAACAAGGATGGATCTTTGAAAATCCTGGGACCCATCTCTACGAGTGGATATACATCTTGGTTGGTGTGGATGAGGGGGAGAATATTATCGACATTGGCAGAGGGGTTGGGCTCATAATATGAGAGTTGGTCGAGGGTTACAATCTTTCCGTTGTGAGGAAACATGATTGTCCGAAAGACGGAAGATGCTACTGCCTTCATAGTGTACATGTAGCTACGTCCGAACAAGATATTGTAATCGAGTGTGACGTCGATAACTTCGATATCAATGAGAATGGTTTTGCCTCCGAGCTCAACGGGGACATTTTGAAGGAGCCCTTCAGGAGAGGATGGTCGTCCGTCATAAGCTCGCAATGTGATGGCGGATGGTGTTAGTTCCGGAGAACCAAGTTTCTGCCATACTATTTTGGACATGATGCATGTAGATGCCCCTTCATCGATGATACACCGATGGACCGTGATGTTCCGTATTTTGACTGGTACTTGAATAGCAACTGCTGCAGGAAGGCGAGGTTCGCTATTATCAAGCTCAAAGGTGATAAGTCGAGTATCGGTGGGGTCGACTGCCCCCAAGGCGGAAAGTAGTGATTTCCGTTGTGTCGAACAAGTCTGGAGGACTTCCAAGACCGACATGGCGGCCGGGGATTGCGCTAAGTCGTCCACCAAGCTGTAATTGTGAGCTGCCCTAGCCTGTGGGTTGTAAACGTTCCTGCGCAAAGGGATGTGAGGGATACGTAATGGTGGTTCGGCGGTAGGGCGAGGGATGACTAACGGGGGTGCCGCTGGTGTAGGGTTTGTCTCTAGAGGGGTAGAAGTAGACTCAGCCGGATATTGACGATTCCGTGTTTGCAGAAGGATTTCTTCCTCACTGGTGAGGAGAATGGTACACTCAGCTGGATTGTTAGGGTTGTGGTATGGTCCTGCTTGAGGTGGGGGACGTTGTGCATCCGGTTGTGTGTTTACCACGCCCTGATGTGGAATAGGATTTTGCAGTACGGCGGGAGGGGGTTGTTGCACATACTGTTGTGGTGCCTGCTGCGGGGCAGGTTGTGCAGGGGTAGGGGGAAGATTCCATGATTTTTTCAACCTTTTGAAATCTGCGATCTAGGGGCAATGATGGGTGTAATGACCGTACACTCCACAAAGAGCACAAGGGTGGATGGTTTTCACAGTATTCCGCCCTTGGCGTTTGTTGTTATTTCCCCCTTGGGGGTTTTGGTGCCCTTGGTTCTGGTTGCCCCCAGGGGGTTGGTGTTGTGGGGGATGGTTCCTGCCTTGACCGAGATTGTTGTTATTCCTATTCTTTCCTTTCCTCCTGTTATTGTTTGCTGGATGCGGTGGGTTGGCAGTATTTAATTGTTCAAAATTCTGGTACTGTTGAGCAGCGGAAGGTTGAACAAAATTCACCCCCGCATGTGGATGTGGGGGAGCCATGGGTTGTGGAGGACCAGGAAAGACGAAGTATGGATTTTGCGGTGGTACCGATCTGTAGGGTACATAGGAAGGCTGTGTGCTTTCACTAGTACTATAAGATGATGTGGAGGGAGTACCACTGCTTGTGGAAACAGGTGGATGTATAGGGGGTGCCGGTGGAGGTCCACTGATGGGTGGAGGCAGAGCAACAGGGTATGGTTGTTGATAAGGGGGTGGGGGAAGATAAGGAGTGCCCACATATACCGGTGGGTATTGAGGTGTGCCATACATCGATGGTGGTTGGGTTTGTAGACCATGGTGTGTGGTGGCACCTATTAGTCCATCTGTCGATTGAGACATCCCAGGTTTATCTTGGCCGAATGGTGTAGGTTTGGGAAGATCAGGAAGCACGGTGTATAAGTATCCTGAATGTGCATAGATGAGGTCATACTGTTGGGCCTTGCTAATGGCTTCCTCTTCAAATTGAGGGAAGGTGGAAGCACTAAGAAACAAGTGATCTAAGAAACCATTCAAGGCACTGTTGTTTAGTGGTTTCTGCTTTACACAAACTCCGTCGCCTACGCCAATCATGAATGTGGTCAGCGATGTGAGTGGCTGAGGTCTGTTTGAAATTGGACAGTAGTTCTAAACCATTGTCATGGCGGATGGGTAGTTGGAAAAAGGTCAAGAAGGCTTTCGCTAATGACTCAAAGGTCGTGTGGGACCCTGATCTTTCTTCAACATACCATTTGGTTGATGGGCCGGTAAGTGTGCGTTGAAATAATCGCAGTCCGACTGAATCGTTTATGATGCTATTGGAAGAACACCATAGATGAAAGGTCATGACATGGTTGGCAGGGTCATCCCCTGCCTTTCCTTCAAACTTTGGAATGTCTGAGGGAAGTTTGGTTGGCATTGCAGGCCATGTGGGGTCATGCAATATAGGATCATTTGTGAGTTTTGTGAGATCCGGTATGTTGAGAGAGGCCAAGTATGGCATCTTTAGTGGTGGTGGAGGGTTAGCTCCAGCCATTTTGTGTTGTGAACCTGACCCTTGATGGGGACTAGGTGGGTTGGTGCTCCCTCGAGAGGAAGTGGGTCCCCCGCTTCCGTGAAGAGGAGGGTGGGTGGATGGATGACCTTGGGATGTTGACCCAAGTAATGTAGAACCAAGCAAGGCTGATCCTATGACAGTAGCACTCACAGGAGTGTGTGAAGGAGGTACCGATGAGCGGGTACGACCAGATACTCCCCCTAAGATAGGAGGAAGATTGAGTAAGCATCGTGAACGACGGGGGTTCTGTGGTTCCCCTATGATGTCGGGCTAGTTGTGTGAATGTGTGCAACAAGTGGTGAGAGAAAATATAGAAACAAGAGCTTTTGCTATAAATGTTTACACCATATATATATCCAAATCAAACTGTAATCAGATGTGCATCATACATAAATGGAAAAGAATCATATATGTGGGTAAGATGTTTTTTGTCCGTGTAGGGGAATCAAAAAAGAAAGCAAATGCTCGTGTCCTAGAAGACGTAACGTCCTTCCTCTCAAATAGCACTGGATCTTCCAATAGCTCTCATCAGTGGGGTCTGAAGTCACCGGAAGAGAAACTAGTGAAGAATGAAATAACTAGTTATAATGAGGGGTAGAGAGTGCAATATGCCGAAAGAGCTGGCGATACCTCCCAATAGCCACACAAAATCTAGTCAAGGTGCGATTGCAGCCCACAACCGCCACCTGGGTAGATGTCCTACAATTGGTCACTAGGTACCTCGGTCCAAGCGCGGCATTTAGATTTTCGGCCTAAGAAATGGGTCACGGGCTGGATCCTGTCCAAGAGGTGGGTGCCTCAAGGGGGGATGCACAGAACAACCGGACCTCAACCTTCAACCCTTCACGGGTATCTCCCTGCCTTATGGTGATTGGAACGCTAGACTTGGAGGATTTGAAAGTTCCCTATTTGTCAACTTCTATGTTTGAAAAGATGTGAGAACCAGATAACGAGGAGTTATTTGGATGCCTATCCCCAAAATCCTACCTAGACTAAAAACTTCTTTTGGCACCTCCTGTGGAGGAAAACTTAGTGAGTTTTTAGAAAGTTTTTAGATGAAATTGTTTTGTGAGGCTGGGGGTGGGAACCAACCTCGTTTGATTAAAAGTGGGAGTGGATAGTCCCGTCAAGAAAAGATGGGGTTTTTCAGAATCCCTTTTGAGGAAACCTACTTAAACGGCCACGTTTCGAGAAGAGACTATGTGAGTGAAAAAGTGGCTTTTGTGTGTGAGTGAAAGTGTACCAAAATTTTAGTTATTTAGATGTCACCTTGCAGCATGTGGACATCACTTGGTCCTTTACAAGAGTTTGATTACCTAAATCAACTAGATGCCATTGGTACAACCTTACGGAATTTTAAAAGCCCTAGAAAACTAGCATGTGGACATTGTGTTCCGTTACTATCCTTTATCTCCCTATGTGTGAGTTAATCTAGAAACAACATGAAACTATCCTAGATTGAACATGTGGGCATGTGTGGGCCCGTTACAAACTTTTAAACTCTCCTAGTTTTCTGATCTAAGAAAGCAGCAATTCAAACACTATTCTAGCTTTGTTTGACATGTGGGCATGTATGGGCCCGTTACAAGAATGCGTTTAAAAAATGAAACTAAGAGGGGTCTCGAAAGAGCCGTTGTCCTCTCCTAAAAGTTTTTGAAATTTTTAAGGGAGATGAGATCGTTTTCGCAATCTATTTCTGATTCTCAAGGTCGCCTGAGGGCACGAGAGAAGAGCATACTTAAGATTGTTTACTTGCAACTTCTAGTCCCGATTGTGAGTTTAGATGTGATTACAATTTGATGTTCAACTTAGATTATGAATCAAAAAACAAGCCATCCACGTGGCTGGAAGCAAATAAGGGAAAAATGATTTTAATCCTCCTAAGTGCCTATGTTTGACTATCCCCTTTATAAGTTGAGGGGCCTAAGTTGTGCAGTGTTTAAAGCATACATACTTCATTGCCGAAAAAGAAAACCACATCCAGAATCTTTACAATGAAAAGAAAAAAGAATTTTAGTCAAATGCGCGGCTGTTAGCATGGACAGGTGCGCGTGTGCGCGCGGTCTGTATCAAAGAGTCATAGTGCATGCGCGCGTCTGTGGGGTGGAATACCCGCGCGTTTGATAAAAAACACCGGTTCTCTCGATTCTGCTGTGAATCGATCGAGTAACAAGTCGGCGAAATCCGGTTTGAATCCCTGCAAGTTAAAAACGACAAAAGGAAAGCGAATTGAACCCAATTGAAAGAGGATTTAATACCTTAACTCCCCAGCGGAGTCGCCAGTCTGTTCGTTCTCGAATCGTCGCCGAGTGAGAAAAAATGGGAGCACTAGCATGCCCTGTTGGGCTCAGCAAGGTAGAACAGGATGCTGTGGAGCAAAAAGGGTTAACAGAAAACAGAAAACACAAAAGAATACAATCTATCTAACAACTGAAAGCGAAAAATCAATTCGAAAATAAACAAAAACGTCAAATATGAGACAAGGGAGTTATCAATGGTTTCAAGGCTTGATCTATTAGCGAAAACCATAGCACACGCTGAAGAAAGGGATAAGGGTTCCTCTTCCCTCCAGCGGAAGGTCCTTCAGGATCCTCAACAGAATGCCTTCCTTACAAAATGAACAGAACAGAAATGAGTGGTGAGAGAACTCTGGATTACACAGCTGATGGACTGGTTGTCAAAGGCTAGGCTCTGAATCATCTGGACAACATAACTCTGCTTTGAATTCTCTACTGAAACAATGAGCCTTCACGGCTATTTATAGCATTTTCTAGGCGGTTACGTAACTAGCTTCCGGTGTAAACACAGACCTGTTTAGGGTTCACTTAAGCCATTAATTCGCCGAATTTGCAGAGCCGACCCTGATCTGAAGGTCAAATCATCTTGGGGGCCGTTCCATTGGTGGTCGGGAGGCCGACTTAAGCAATTAATGTGTCGTATTAGCAGATGCGCGGCTTTTTATGTTGACAAGCGTGCATCGGGGTGCGCATGCGCCAGAAACACATTTTTGTCCCGCGCATATGCGCGCGCATCAAGCTGCTGTAAAGTGCCCTTCAATTTTTGGTTACTTTGTATAGTTTTTGACCTTTCTGGAATGCTGTGAACTTAATTCAGTGCCATGAATGACTTCATTGTTGTTTTGATTATGTGGAGTTCTTGTCGCCATGTGCAGACGAAATTTCAGTGATAACAGCTGGGCAACAAAGGCTTTGTTTGAGGTACCTGCAGTGTTGATTACTCCAAGTTGTACAAGCTTATCTTCCTCTCTAATCAAGGAAGTACAAAAGGAATCAAGAGTGGGTTTTACATAAGCTTTCCCTACAACCTCTTTCATGGCATAGAAGGTATATACAAACATAGAATATGCACTACCTAGCTTAGAAAGAATAAGATATATGCAACACTCTTCTTCCATTTTTATCTTACATTCTTCACATAAAAGTCTGAGTGTTTTAAACTTAGATAGATAGTCTCCAAGGCAAGAAAAATCACTTGGACTCAAGGTTAGTATTTGATTTTCTAACTGTTTTTCTTGAATAATATTGAGTTTACCAAACATAGATTCAATCTTGTCCCAAGCTGCTTCGAGGTCATCAATTCCTTGAAGGTGGTACCTTAGATCAAGAGAGATGGACATTCCAATTAGTCCACGTGCTTCGTCATTCCTATTATCCCATTTTTCTTTCTTATCATCATCAGTGGGGGCTGTTTCTGTTCCCATGGTAATTTGATACAGGCCTTTACTTCTTAATAAATCTTCCATATAGGATCTCCATTGGAAGTAGTTGTTGCTGGTAAGCATGACAGTACTTGTAGAAGCCATATTAAATATGTAGATAATGCATATTTAAAAACTAAAACTAATGATCTGGATGGAAAGATCTCAAAAAGTTGTGCAGTTTTAAAAAAAACGGCACTGAAAACAGACTTCCGATGTGAGAGTTATGCCCCTTTTAAAAAAGGCATAAACGGTAACCAAATAACCACGTGATAGTGTAAGCTACTTTATGAAGTGACCCACTTTTATAAAGAGAAGTGGGGATCACTTTACCAATGAGGTTACCTTATAACAGAAAATTTGCATGCAAAATAACTCTAAAATAAAATATAAAGCTACTTATAGTGATTCACTTTTATACCTGAAGTGAAATGAACTTTATAATTTATAGCATGAACTTTTTCAAAAAAGGCAACAAAAGAAAGACTTGAACTCAAGACCTCTTACTTAATAAGGCAAGTTTTAACCAAATGGTCTAGCAAAACATATTGTAATGTTCATAAGGAGGATTGTTGTTGTTGTTGTTGTTGCTGAAGATGGCCTTGGAGAGCATGCTCCAAAAAAAACTCTTTTCACATAAGAAAAAAATTTCGCTTCTCGATGACAACAAGGGTTAGATCTCGGTTAGCTTACTCGGAAGATGCACCTTTTCCTATCTGTTTTTGATTTGCCGAGATCACACAAGTCACAGGGCAAAGAGAATATGCAGATCTAAAAGAGTAGCAGCCCGGAAAAAAAAATACAAACCGAAATAAAATCAAAACTTTGCAAAAATTTAAAAAAAAATGCGTATTTAGACTTTATACCTCTGGATCTGACTGTAATGGCCGTATCTTGGGCAAACGGAAACCTTTTCGAGTGAAAAAAAAAGTGTTCCTGAATGAAACGAGTGCTTTAGATGCAATGGAACAGTCCTCTAAGCCCATAAATGTACTAAAATTCTATAAAATGGAGATGAGTCAACTCCGCTTCACGATCTCGATCTACAACAGGAGCAGGTCTTCAAACAGGCTCTGATACCATGTTCGACAACACAGGTATTCCAACAGAGGAAAAAAACCTTCAATAACCACTCACATAACCAGATCAAAGATCAACACACCTATGTTTTCACGTGGTAAAACCCCTACGGGGAAACATCCACAGCCCTAGCCAAAGCGGCCACTTGGAGCAGTTTATTAATGCAAAGAAAAAGATTACAGAGAGATTTTACAAGATATTTTCTCACAATCGATCATCGGCAAATGACCCTCCATGCTCTTTAAATAGAGATCATGGACCAATCGGGTGTTAAGCCACGAATCAATGGCCGTTAAGATCGAGGAGAATATGAACCATCGGATCACTCTACGTCGGGAACATATCGTGACCGTTGGATTTCCTAACTACAAATGAATACTAATGCATACTAAAGAAACACACTTTTACCTAACGACATATTAGACCAAGTAGATCTTAACTAACTCCTAAGTGTCTAAATATCCTAACACAAGAAGCACGATCTGCAAAGGGTAGTAAGTAATCATTTGGCCAGTTGCGGACTCAAAAGGTTCGAACACAAAAATTCACCCTCAGATGACATTTTCCGAGGCGCAAGATATTATGCCGAGATTTCAGCTCAGATACAAACCCTAGCACCTGAAGAGAGGGCTGATGTTCTAAAATTCCAAGAACATCGATGCAGTTGTCTTCCCGCAATATTGTGGGGTGAGAATTCAAGTACAACGGAGGTGAAACAAAAAGATGTTGAAGGCTCCAAAGATGCGACACCCAGTCAAGAAAAACACCAGGATAGGGAAGAGCAAACTAAGAGTCCAAAAATAGAGATAAAGACTCCTGACCCGTCGAAAAGGCAGACTCCGGTTACTACTCTAGGGAAACTAGCTAAGCAAATCGGAGATCCCATCGCGTCCATTACTCCCTTGCAGTCAACTCAAGGAAACATTGACGCAAGGTGGATTTTAAATGAATAATTGAGACCTATAAGGATGGAAGAGCTCCCTCCAAATGAGTTCTTCTTTGATAAGAATAGAAAGGCTATGGTAAAAAGAGAATTCTATCAAGAAGGGGAATCAACAGCCAAGAAATACAAAGTATTGACCGATGGGAAAGACAAGAAGAATGAATAGTTCGCGGCAGAAATAGCAGGGACACTAGGAGCATAAGCCACAGCGAATCAATTTTCAGTCGGGGTTTTGAAAAACCAGCTGAAGCGAAAAAATCGCCTCATCAAAACCCTAGAAGCCAGACTAGCCACAACAGAGGAGGCTGCCAAGGACTAGGCAAGTGTAGGGATAGAACAAGCAAGGTTGGCTGATAAAAGTGAGATAGATCTACTCAAAACTAAGCTCGAACAAGCAGAGCTAGTGGGTCAGAATGATTAGATACAAGCGTGCTAGAAAAAATACTTGATCGAACAACTATAGGCTAGAGTGGAAATCACCGAAAGTAAAGTTATAAATATCGGGATATTCCAGTCCCGGGCAATGGAGATTCGGAGTAGAGATTCTACAGCCCAGTGAAATTTACTCGCCAAGGTAGAGGTAATTCGGGACAACTGCTTACTCGTTAATCAAGTTTTGGAAAATTTATCTGTTAGAGAAAGAGAAGCTAGAGCAGCTAGGGTCGCTTTTCAAGAGGCTATAATAGCTACAAACAACAGGGAATCGGGAAGCACCCCCAGGTTTTCCATTTCAGAGCAGACTAGAGGAAATATTTTATTAAAAGAATGGGAGCATAGTAAATCAGAAGGTAAGCTGCAAGCCAAGAGGGTAAAGAAATCCTTAGAAAAGGATTTTGGTTCTATAGATGGTAATATGTTAAGTATTGATAGTGAAGGAAATGCTGAGGCATTGAGTCAAATGAATATAGCGAAAATCTCACTTGATTTAAATGAGAAAGAAGAAAGAGATTCGGCCGAGATCTCGCAAGTAACCATGGCAGACATAGTTCAAATAAATAAATGTATGATTAAACCAAGTGTGCAATTTTGCGCTATCGACATCATAGACAGACAGATGAAATAAAGGTTGCCGCAATTAGCCTGAGATTGTTACTCTTTTGAAGCCAATTGTCAAGTAGAACCGTCAAGGTTGATATCTCGGCTGGTGGAAAGATGTGTCATTTGTACCAAGCATGCGCAAGGACAAGCTTCTGGTACCAAATAAAGATAGAGATGAAGAAATGGAAAGATTGCTCTCCTCCTTATCATAACTGAAAATTTTGCAATGATTGAGATTCCATCTTATGTAAAACTATATAAATATACTACAGAAAAAAGGAACAAGAGGTTGGACCTTTTTGTGTCGATTGTAATAGAGGTTTTCCATTTTGAGAGTTAATATAAAGCAAATCCAAAGATTCTCAATTCCGTCACGACTGTGTTATGAGTTTGTTTCATTGTATCTCGTTATTTCATTTCATTTCATATTTGTATCTGATGAATGCTTCACTATAATTTAGTACAACCTCTACTATAGTGAATGAATTTTGGTTTTCTATATTGTTTACCATTTTTCCTCTGTACCAGCTATCAGCGGGTATAAGACCGGTCAACATTTCAAGAATTTTATATATATCTTATGCTTCATCGGGTTATTTCCTTACATTTTTCCTTTTCTGTTTATACGTGAGATTCTCCCTTGATAGGAGCCTTAATCGATAGATAGCTTAATGTTTTCTCCCACCTCATACATTTTTATTAAAATATAACTCAGTTACGGGAAAGGGCCTTTTGTTTGCACCCTTTTTTCACTCCTAAAACTATAAAATCTCTTTTATACGACTGAAATTGAGACAACTTATAAATTCCCCCTGAGATTTTCTTATCTTACTGTTCCTCCATGATTGTCCCTGTAACAAGATAGCCTAATATCGAACCCAGACTATCAGATCAAACACATATTGCCTTAAACCTTTTTGATACTATTCTTAAAATAGCCACTACCTGGGTTAAACTCGAACATTTATGGGTAGCGATTGAACGGGATATAAACATCTAGGAACAGTTGGAAGCTAGACAATGCCAACACAAAAATCATCCCTAATTTCCCTTGCCGAAGGTTGAAATTTCTTCCTTCTCTACCCTTTATTCACTTTCGGATGCCTAGACCTGTACTTCTAAGACTTAAGTACAGACTCTGGAACAACATCTTTTTGGCGCCGTTGCTGGGGACCGAAGTTACGAAATCTTTTTCCCTGGGAAAATGACATTTATTTCGTTGAAAGTGCCACCCTTTGATAGTGAACAAAGAGTGCACACCTTTTAAAGGCTTTCCAATCTTTCACTTGGTGACTCCACGATTAATAAGATGACATCCGGACGAAGGAATACTAGGAAAAACCCTGATGGTAAACAGACCACACCCATTACCGACCCTGAGAAAATTTTAAAGACAAGAGGATATCTTAAGCCGACCCTACAGTCTATCAGCCTAAATACCTACAAATGAAGACCAAAATTTCTTCTGAACCTTCGACTTCATGCAACCCTCTCTTCGACACTAAGGATCTAACATCGAACTACTCCAAAGTTATGAGCAAAACTCATCCAATAACCCCTACAGAACATAAAGGAAAAAGTCCTGCAGAAAACTTATCTACTGTCGATATATCATTGACTCTTCAGTTGAATTTCATGACCTCACATGGTCTCAAAGAATATTTCACATATCCATATTCCACACCTGTTGGTTCCCCTAACTACAGAGATGAAGAAATGGAACGATTACTCTCATCCTTATCATAACTGGAAATTTTGCAACGATTGAGATTCCATCTTATGTAAAACTGTATAAATATACTATAGAAAGAAGGAACAAGAGGCTGAACCTTTTTGTGTCGATTGTAATAGAGGTTTTCCATTTTTAGAGTTAATATAAAGCAAATCCAAAGATTCTCAATTCCGTCACGACTGTGTTATGAGTTTGTTTCCTTGTATCTCATTATTTCATTTCATTTCATATTTGTATCTGATGAATGCTTCACTATAATTTAGTACAACCTCTACTATAGTGAATGAATTTTGGTTTTCTATATTGTTTACTATTTTTCCTCTGTACCAACTATCAACAGGTACAAGACCGATCAACATTTAAAGAATTCTATATATATCTTATGCTTCATCGGGTTATTTCTTTACATGTTTCTTCTTCTGTTTATACGTGAGATTCTCCCTTGATAGGAGCCTTACTCGATAGACAACTTAATGTTTTCTCCCACCTTATACATTTTTATTAAAATATAACTCAGTTACAGGAAAGGGCCTTTGGTTTGCACCCTTTTTTCACTCCTAAAACTATAAACTCTCTTTTATACGACCAAAATTGAGACAACACTTAAATTCCCCCTGAGATTTTCTTATCTTACTATTCCTCCATGACTGTCCCTGTAACAAGACAGCCTAATATTGAACCCGGACTATCAGATCAAACACATTTTTCCTTAAACCTTTTTAATACTATTCTTAAAACAGCCACTACCCGGGTTGAAGTCGAACGTTCATGGGTAGCGATTGAATGGGATATAAACATCTAGGAACAATTGGAAGCTAGACAACACCAACACATAAATCATCCCTAATTTCCCTTACCGAAGGTTGATGTTTCTTCCTTCTCTACCCTTTACTCACTTTCGGATGCCTAGACATTGTACTTCTAAGCCTTAAGTACAGACTCTGGAACAACAGACAAGAAAGAAGAATTAATATAGCAATGAAGAATGCACACTCGCTCTACAAGCTAAGAAGAATAAACGTTCTTGGTATATTGACAGTGGTTGTTCAAAACACATGGCAGGTGATAAAGACAGGTTTCTTATCTTAAGAAAGAAAAGAGATGGATCAGTCTCCTTTGAAAATGATGATTTAGCTAAAATCATTGGAAAATGCACAATCAGAATTGGAAACAAGAATACCAAGGCATAAAATGTTCTATTAGTATAAGATATGAAACATAATCTTCTAAGTGTGAGTCAAATGTGTGACCAGGGTCATAAAGTTACTTTTGTTGGGTTATGAAAAAGGTACAAATATTCCCCTCATTCCCACGATTTATGATGTAATCTTGATTGACTTTTATGTTACTTAGGAATAAAATAGGATAGAAAATGATTGAAATATCTTCTAGAAATATTATTGAGTTGTATTTTATAAATTCTAAAATATGGTTGGAATTGTTTTATTTTGTTACAGGAATGGGTAATTATTGGTAAACCCATGATAGATGAAGAGATTTCAAATATATGTAAGCTATTGGAGGTTAAATATATTGGGCGCAAAGCAGTTTCAAGAGATATTAGTTCTTTATTTTGTAAACTTCATAAATAGTAATAGCGATCCTGAGGATCTCTTGATCCTCAAGATAGCTTAATTTACCCATATTTTGAAATATGTAGAGGGTAATGGATCCTGGAAAGGATCATCTAAGAATTTTATCCAAGCGTTTAGAACTCAGAATTGCTCTGCGCAAACAGTTTTTGTAAATGTTGTATCAGTTATGGAATTAATAAAGTCTTTGAACGTTTTCATCATTTTCGCATACTAAGTTTCTAGCAATAGTGCTTCTGAGGACCGAGGGCCCAGTCTGAAGGAGTTGTTGTCTCAATCTGTAATTGTATCAGTTTGATTTCTATTTTGTGATTAAAATCTCCTTTGCAATAATTAAGATAAATGCATAAGTGTGTTAATGCTTTCATGATGTTTGCTTACAAAATATAGATGCTTCATTTTGAATGTTATCAATTGTTGTTCTAGATTCCATTGTTGTAGTTTACTTCTTGACAGTTCCTCTCATTTTCACACACGTTGTTCCCTTTCACTTAAATTAGCATTTGTTGTCCCTTTCGCTTAGTTTAGTATTTGTTGTTCCTTTCACTTAGTTTAGTATTTGTTGTTCCTTTCACTTAGTTTAGTATTTGTTGTTGCTTTTCTCTCAATTAGCATTTCTTGTTCCTTCCATTTACTGTTCTTTTCTCAATTCATAGTACTCAACTATTTCTTTCCAATAGATTAGATAGTCATCAATAGATTAGTTTATTAAAGATTTTCATGGATTCAATTCATGTTTCTTAATTAGATCAATTCAGTAATTCAATTCATGCTTTTAATTCATAGCACGTTATAGATCAGATTTTAATCTTGTTCAGTAATATCTTAGTTTTAGAAGTTTAACGAATGTGTGAGTAACTTGATTGTTGATAAACTCAAATTTGCTTTAACTAAGCGATTTTAGCCTCTACAAACTATCTGCATAGACTTTGCTGATATTCTTGAAATAAGAGACGAATCCTCGGGTTGATAAATTAATGTTAAACTAAGGTTGTTTTTAGGACATCTTTAGAGCCCAACTTGTTGGCGTCATTGTCGGGGAGAGTGTAAAAGGTAGCATAGGTTGTGTCTGTGGAGGATGAGGTATTGAAGACAGAAGGTAAGAACCTACGCAGGCAATAAGTAAGATGCTTATGCCAGCGCCTACCTCCAGTTGATATATAGAGGTTATATAGGTGTTTTGAATTTTGTGTGAAGTGTGTATGACTAAGAAGAAAGATACTGAAAAACCAAAACCTCCACCAAAAACTACCAAAGCCCAGGGCTCGGTGCTCCCTGGGAGAAGTACCTTCATAGACGATATCATTTAAAAAGATGAATCTCAAGCTTCGGTTGGACCCAGAAGAGGCTCTACCCGAATCCCTTAGGCAGCAGTTTCACCAACGACAACCCACCCTGAGATTCACAGCAAAACTGGAGGGATTGAGAAAAGGTTTCAAAGTATAGATCTTCCACCCCTCAACCCTTTAGATGAGGGAAACTCTTGTAACATGGAGGAAGGAGAAGGGGAAACCAGTGGGGTTGCTAAGGCAAACCCATCACCACCACTTGATCCTGAATCTCCTATGAAAGGAGAAGGAATACCTAAAATCCCAGATAGGGGTAGTGCAATCGAATCCCCTAGGGGATCAAGTAATCAATCAAAAGAACACCCAGGACAAGAAATTCTTGAATATTATTTGCATATCTTGGACCAAATGGCGCAACCAAATCAACAATGACCCCAGACCTCTACTTTGGAATATCCGATAGTTGATCATGTTTCCAATGCTCCCATGAAAGTAATTCCCTTGCAAAATATGCCAACCTTTCATGGGTTGATTTCAAAAGACCCGGATGCATTCTTATTCGAATTTGATGTCCTATGTAGGGGTTATGATTACACCTCTGAACCCCAAAAACTAAATTTGTTCCCTTCCACTTTGAAAGGGGCATATTTGCGTTGGTTTATGGGATTGGGAGGTGGAACTATAAACTCATGGGATGAGATGAAACATGCCTTCTTGACAAAATATCAGGATTATTATAGAACCAGAGATCTAAAAGATAACATCTTTCAAATGACTGCAAAAGAAAATGATACATTAGAAGAATATGTTGAAAGGTTCCAATACAATATGCAAAGATCTCCTTATGGTACATTACCAGGTGAGGTGATCAAAGTCACTTTGATAAAAGGAATGAAAGATGAATGGGTAGAAACATTGAATTTAATGGGGAAGGGTGATATTTATCAAGAAACTTACGATAACATCATTCTATTGTGCATTAGGTGCTCACGTGGAAGTACACGGACCATATTAGGGATGCAGACTCCCCTCACCAGAAATAGCAATATTACCAGCGGAAGAGTTACCCGAGCAGAAGCTGGTAATCTCTTAAAAAATTTCAAAACTGATATTCTGAGCACTCTGACTACACAATTGGATGTATTGCAGGCCAAACAGAAACAACAAAAAGAAGAACAAACGTTGGCCATATTTTTCCACAGATGTAGAAAAAAACATGGTCCAAGGGAATGTCCTTTGGATGTGGTATGTGTTTGCACCATTTGCACCAAAGATCACGCAACAGAGCAATGCCCATAGTTCCTAGGACTGAAAACTGTCTTTAGAGAAGTGGAAGAGGAAACATAACCACTATACCTGATGGCTCAGCATCGCAAATGGAAGGCCCGACTTCCAGGTACACTACAAGAACCCTCCTCTTTATTTTATGGACAGTATAATCAACAACAAAATTCTGTAAACTCATGACAGGGCCAACCATTTGCTAACCCCACCTAGAATTCCCAGCAATATCTAGCTACAAACCCCACTTGGTCAAACCAACCAGCTGCAAATCCTATTTGGTAGAATCAATTAGCTGCAAATTCCACTTGGCCTAACTAACAATACCCTACCTCATCCTAGAAAAGTTCAAATAACAACCCCTGTCCTTCGCAGTGGCCCAACATGACTACCCAAAACCCAACTTGGAACCAGAATTGGTAGCATCCCATGGGGATAACCAATCAATCCATGGGGATGGCCCCTCAAACCCAACCCACTTTGCAATCTCTACTCCAACTACCCCAAAACACTCAATCGCAATTGTGCCCTCAATTACCATCCCAACCCACCCAAATCCTAATAATAGACCAGCCTAGCTTGTCCATATTATTGAGAATGAGGAAGGGGAAATCAACTTGGTAGGGTGCAATAAACTCTGGTTGAGATCGGGATGCATAATCTCTCCTGAAGAAAGTAACGTTTCCCAAGAACAAGAGAATGAAAAAAACATACAACCAACAATAACACCCTTGACCATGGTTATAACGGAAGAAACAGAGCAGGGAGGAAACATAGTCGAACAACATAATCCTGATAAGGATGTAACTCCTCCTCCCCCATTCCCTAAAAGGTTGATGATATCAAAACCTGTCATGTATCCTAACTTCGACATTGTAGGGGAACTCAAGAATTTATATGTCAAGATTCCACTAATGAAGGATCTGCAATACATCCCAATTTATGCAAAGACAATCTAGGAATTATGTGGGAGGAAGCCTGTTAGGAAAGTTAAAAACTCATCATCAATTGTTCATGTGGTAGGAGCCTTGTCTGATCTCATTTTAGGTAGACAAGAACTAGTCAAATATGCAGACCCATGGAACCCCATATTAACAGTTCAGATCCAGGGATGTTCTTTTCAAAATACACTAGTCGATTTGGGGGAAACCATTAATATCCTGACCATCGAAACCTACAACACACTAGGTTATGACTCTTTTAAACCTACCCCAATTATGTTACAATTGTCTAATTGATCAGTGGTTAAACCGATCGGCACATTACACGATATAGAAATTTCAGTCGAATCTTGGGAATATCCAGTGGATTTCCTCATCATCAACCAAAGAAGTAGACTCGAAGGGAATCCATTAATATTGGGAAGGCCATGAATTGCAAAAATAGATGCGTACATAGGATGTCGCACGGGTAATATGACAATTGATAGAGGAGGTGTTATAAAGAACCTCATCCTATATCCTCCCGCCAAGCCAAGCTCGACCATCATACATTCGCAGTTGCCACCACCAAGATATCCAAAAAAGGATCTATGATCCCCTCTCACATTGGAAGAAGATCTCAGACTCAAGAACCAATTAGAGGATGACGTGATCATTGGTTTCATTAACATCCTAGCCATCGTAAGTAACCCAACATGCCTAATGCTCAAAGTTGTTCTAGATAGTGAAGCGCAGGGAGACTCGTTGGAAGATTTGATGGAACAACAAATCCTAACTACATCTGTTCATAACAACAAATCAGTTGAGATTGCACCAGGGAGGTCTCTGAATATTAATGCCAATTTAGATGAGCAACAACAACAAAAACTGATTCAAATCCTTTCTAAATATCAACAATATTTTGCCTAGGAGTATTCTGACATGAAAGGTATTGATCCGCAACTATGCACACGCCATATTTATATTGAGAAATATGCTTGACCTATCCAACATCCCCAAAGAATATTGAATCCCCTCCTCAGGGACATTATTAAAGAAGAATTACAAAAGTTGTTGGACATAGATTTTATATATCCTATCTCGGATAGTCGGTGGGTTTCCCCACTAGTGATCGCCCCCAAGAAGAATGGGAAATGGTGAATATGTGAAGAATATAGGGAACTTAACAAAGCCACTCAAAAGTACCACTTCCCCCTACCTTTCATCGATCAGGTTATGGATACTCTGACAGGGAAGAAATTATTCTCTTTCCTAGATGGTTTTAGTGGCTATAATCAAATCTGGATTTCCTCGGAAGATCAAGATAAAACCACATTTACATGTCCCTGGGGTACCTTTGCATACAGATTATTTCCCTTTGTATTATGCAATGCTCCAGCCACATTTTAAAGGGCCATTCTAAGCATATTTTATGATCTGATTAGTGAAGGGCTTGAAGTTTACATGGATTATTTCACTCCATATGGTGATGACTTTGATCGGGCTCTAGAATATCTAGAGAAGGTACTGGAACAATACATTTCTACCAGGTTATGTTTAAGTCATGAAAAATGTCATATGATGACGACTGAAGGCGTGGTACTAGGGCATTATATTTCTGCAGATGGAATCTAGTTAGACCCAGCAAAAATATAGGTAATCCTTAATCTACCTACACCACATACACAAACTGAGGTACGTAGTTTCCTTGGCATTTCAGGATACTATCGCATATTTATGGAAAATTTTGCAAGTACTGTTGCACCTTTACATGATTTGACTGGTAATGTTGAATTTCAATGGACTGACAAGTGTGATGTGGCATTCGAAGAACTCAAAAGGTTGATTTCGACAACACCAATGTTGAGAGGACCGAACTAGAAAATACCATTTCACATCTCCACAGATGCATCGGATATAGCCATAGTCATTATCTTCAGACAGGAAGAAGACAAGAAAACCTATGCTATTTATTTTATTAGCAAGAATCTCAGTCCTGCTGAATCTAATTATATAGTAACAGAAAAAGAATTTTTAGTTGTTATACATGCCATCAATAAATTTTGTCATTATATAATAGGCTATCCATTTATTCAGTATACTGATCATTCTGCCATTAAATATCTAGCTAATAAACCTATTACTAATGGACAGGTCACTTAGTGGTTATTTCTATTGCAGGAATTTGACATCACCATCAAAGATTGATCTGGAAGAGAAAATCTTGTTGCAGACTTCCTATCTCACATACCCAAAATAGATGATTCCTTGACAGTTGAAGATCAATTTCCAGATGAGCATCTGTTTTTCGTCACTACTAAGCCACCTTGGTATGATGACGTGGAAAATTATCTGGCAGTTGGGAAACTACCAGTACATATATCATCAAGAGAGAGAAAATTTATTGTCCATCCTAGAGCACAATTCACCTGGATCAATGTATATCTCTTCCACACAGGGGTTGATATCCAAATCCATAGATGTGTACGCGATGACAAAATCTATGACATATTGAAGGCAGGTCATGACGAACCCTATGGTAGACATTTTTCAGACCACAGGACTGGACATAAGATTTTACAGATGGGCTATTATTGGCCCTCAATATTCAGAGATGCAAAGAAATATGTTCAGACCTGTGACAATTGTCAATGGATGGGCAAACCAAGTCAGGCTGATGAAATGCCCCTAAAAGCATAAGTAGTCGCAAAACCATTCGAGAGATGGGCACTAGACTTCATTGGCCCCTTCAACCTGAAGTAAAATTAGAAGGCATATATTCTAGTTGCAACGTACTATATGACCAAATGGGTAGAGGCAGAAGCCTTACCAAACGCAACAGAGGAAGTAGTCATTAAATTTATTTTCAAATTATTTGTACGCTATGGACTATCCAGGGAAGTAATCATTGACGACGGGTCACAATTTACAGCTCATAGATTCATGACCACCCTAAAAAATTATCATATTAAACATAGATTTACTTCTCCATACCACCCATAGGAAAACAGACAAGTAGAAAGAAACAATAAAGTCTTGGAGGCAATTTTGACAAAAACTGTCTCAACAAACCGACAGAATTGGGCAGTTGAGCTTCCAAATGCCTTATGGGCTTATCTCACAACATGGCATAACACCACTGGCTACTCTCCTTATCATTTAGTCTATGGTAGAGAACCTATCTTTCCAATTGAGTTTGAGATCAAGACTCTAAGGATGGCCCAGGAAATTGGACTGGATCTTACAGATGCACATAAACAACGCCTATAACAGCTCAATGTAACACCTTGTTTCCCCCAGTCTGTAAAAATAACTATACTGGCCAAGAACTATGGCAAACTCAAAGATGTGAATGTGTGATTTGAATGGACCTTAGTATAAAGGGTCGACGAATGTAAATAATGTTATGAATATATGTTGCAGGACTGTTGGGAGGGGGATGTGCTGAAAAAGAGACTGCGATGGAAGCCGGTAAGTGTTTTGGCTTTTTGGCACCCAGGGTACCTAAGTGTGATTTCTCTTGTACTCGAAAGACCCAAAACCTTGATTCATGAAAACCCAAAATGACATCGTATGGATGGGTTATGAATTTTCGGTGTTTCAGAAACCAGAACACCTAAGGAAGTATTTCCTTGTACTCGCAAGTTCCGAAACCCCGACTTGTGAAACCCCAAAATTGGTCAAGTGTATGATGAGCGGGTGTATCGGCTTTCAGCATTCGGGTAGTCGAGGCATGTGAATCTTTGACCTCTTGTATCCCAAAATTTTGATATACGAAACCCCGACTCACAGAATCCCGAATTGGCATAGCGTGACTTGTTTTGGCATTTCGATGTTTCGGTACCCAAAAAAATGAAGGGTAAGTTTCCCTTGTACTCGCAAGTCCTGAAATCCTGACTTGTTAAACCTCGAAAGAATAGAGTGTGGAGAAGTGGTTATACTTCGGTATTTCAGTACCTAGGGTACCTAAGTGAGAGCCCCATGAATTGTCCAGTCTCAAAACCCCAATTAGCGAAATCCCGAAGGAGGAAACCCCGAAATAGAGGAGCATGTTTAAAGTTTTGATGACTCAGAGTTTTCAGCTTCTGGGAAACCTAGGGGTGAGACCCCTTGTTTTCACATAACGTGAAATCCCGAAAGGAGGAATGATGAAATGGCTTAGCATGGATAATATTGGGTATTTCGGTATTTCGGTACCCGAGATACCTATTGGCAAGTTCTCTTGTATTCACCAGTCTCGAAAACCTAGTTTGCGAATTTTTGAAATAGATGGAGCGATGTATATATCTGTGTGTGTGTGTGTGTGTGTGTGTGTGTGTGTGTGTGTGTGTGTGTGTGTGTGTGTGTGTGTGTGTGTGTGTGTGTGTGTGTGTGTATACAGGTTTTAGAGTTTTGGCTCCCAAGAAACCTAAGTGCGAAACCTCCTATCATCGCATATCCTGAATTTTCAATATGCGAAATCCTGAAGGGTAGAGTACCAGGGATTAATCTGAGTTGTTGTGAATCTCGATAAGTGGTTAAAACCGTTTCAGATTTCGGCTTTTAGAAAGACAAGAGAGAAAAGGAAATACACGTATCGCGATTTCCCGAATCATGAAATCCGACGAGCACCTTTCCGATAAGGCCTGTGGTCCTAGCCACCAATCATATGAGTACGGATAAGGGATGGCAGGGTTTGTATCAGGCCTCATAGGGATTCAGGGAATTCTATTCCTCAGAGAAAAGAAGAAAAAGGCCAAAAAATTCTGAATTCGAAAGTGGGTATGTTACAAATTGGTATCAGAGCATGGTTACAACACTTGGCCTGCTTGGGCTCATGAACGATTTGCACAGAAGCTCCGTTCGAAACACTCCTAAAAGGATTAACCCCCTGTCTTAACCTGCCTAATCAAAAGATGAAGTTAAGAATGAAAACTCCTATTGTGTGTGTGTACATGTGAGAAATATGAATTATGTACTGGTTATAAATAAATATAAATATTGACTAATAACCAACGTTTTTCTTTTTCACCCAAGTGGATGATCAACTGTGGGAAATTACAAACGCATAGAATGACAACTCACCAAGAGGTGGGGGAAGGCTCCCACAATAGAGACGAAGAGTTTGACGAAAGGAGGGCAGTAGGGACCCCTCCAGATCTAGCTGAGACTGTGAGGAGTCTCATGGTCGAATTACAAAGCTGCAAGGCTGACAATGAGAGGATGATAAAAGAACAAGAGAAGCAAACAGAAATTAACGCAGTTTTACTGCAGAGCTTATCCGACCTACAAAGACAAATGCAGCATGAACCTGAGGTACAAAAACATAGTCATATCAATGGCCACACTGAGAGGAGCACCTCAAAAAAGGTCCATCTTAGAGGTAAAGGACCAGTGACGGATGATTCCTCTAGGAAGGAAGCTGGCGGTTCAGGGGGCTCTTCTAGAAGAAGAATTAGTTCTTATTCCTAAAGAAAACAGAAGAAATGAAAGCTCTCCAAGGGTCATAAATTCAAAGAATTCAGGAAGGCCAAACCACCCTCCTTCGACGGTGAAATAAAGAAAGGAGAGGAAGTAGAGGCCTGGTTGCTTGGACTAAAGAAGTATTTCAGAGTCCATGACTTCTCAAAAAATTTGAGGCCTGAGTGGCCACCTTCAACTTGAACGAAGACGCTTCCATTTGGTGGGAAGACCTTAAGAATGTAAAAGGGATTCATGAAGAAGGCCTGTCTTGAGAACGGTTTGAGAAATACTTCAGGAAGAAGTATCTGTCGGAAAATATTTCGATGAAAAGACTAAAGAATTCTATGAACTTAAGCTGGGGAAACTCACCATAGAGGAATATGTCAGCAGATTCCTTGAGTTACTGAGGTATGTAACCTACATAAAAGAAGAAAAGGAAAAGGTGCAATGATTCATCAGTGGACTACCTAAGGACTATCAGAACAAGATTGAATTTGATGAACCAAAGACCCTAGATGATGCTATCCGAAAGGAAAGATATTGTTATGAATAGCTTGGACATCGAACAGAACCTCACGAAGGCTGGAAGCAGAAGAATAGTTCGGGATTCCAAAAAAAGGGGTTTAAATCCCCAAGATTTAAGGACTATAAAAAGAACTCAAGGATAAGCTTCCCAACCCAAAGTGTACACCAGCAGAAATTTCCTTCCTTCAGTGGAAATAAACTTTTTGGATCTGCCCCAGTAAAGACTGATAACCCAAAGAGAGAACCTTTGAAATGTTGGGGTTGCGGAGAAGAACATCTACTGAGAGACTGTCCACACTGACAACAGAATAGTCGGAGAATTTACAACATCCAGGAAGCTACCACCGTCAATGATGTGGCTAGGAGTGTGCCACAAATTTATGCAGCCTTGGATAATAACCAAGCTGACCACCAAGCTTCAATGGTGGAAATAGAAGGTATGATTTCCAACCATCTAGTATCTATTTTGATTGAACCTGGTTCAAATTTGAGTTATATAGCCCCTAAGGCTGTTGATAAGTATAAACTATAGCCACAAAAACCTACCAAGCCATGGTTGGTACAGTTAGCCACTAGCACCAAAAGAAGGGTAGCATAGGTCATACCAGCTTGCCAATTAATGTTGGGTGGATTCCCCACCCAAGCAACCCTTAACATATTACCCATGGGATTGTATGATTTATTGATTCGTATGGACTGGCTAGCCGCCCATAAATCCAGATTGTACTGTTACCATAAAACCTTAGAATTTGTAAGTAAAGAAGGGAAAAGGATAACCCTTCAAGGGATCCAAAAACCTGTCTCGGTGAGACAAATATCAGCTCTGCAAATGAGAAAGTATTTCCAAAAAGGATGTCCCCTATATGCAATACAGGTGTTGAAAACTATTGAAGATGACAAACCAAGCCTCAAAGACCACCCTACCCTAAGAAAATACAAAGATGTGTTTCTAGAAGAGGTGTCAGGTCTACCTCCAAGAAGAGACATAGACTTCTCGATAGAACTTGCATCGGGAGCAATATTGGTGTCTAGGACACCCTACTAGATGAGCACACCCGAGTTAGTTGAACTCAAATTGCAATTAAGAGAAATGATGAATAAGGGCTATATCCGGCCCAACGTGTCTCCATGGGGAGCACCAGTCCTATTTGTTAAAAAGAAGGATGGTACCCTTAGACTATGTATAGATTATAGACAACTCAATAAGGTAACCAGAAAGAACAAGTACCCCTTGCCCAAGATCGATGACCTGTTTGACCAATTAGGGGGTGCATCTATTTTCTCAAATATTGACTTGAGTTTGAGATACCATCAAGTTCGAATCAAGGGTGAAGACATCCATAAAACTGCCTTCCAGATGAGGTATGGTCACTATGAGTTTGTGGTAGTACCATTTGGGTTAACCAATGCCCTTGCCACTTTCATGTGCTTGATGAACAATGTACTCAGCAAATTCCTAAGCAAATTCATGCTAGTTTTTATTGATGATATATTAATTTACTCCAAGAATGAACAAGAGCATGAAGAGCATCCTAGGCTTGTGCTGCAAGTGCTAAGAGAACATTAGCTCTATGCCAAATTAAACAAATGTGAATTCTTCCAGAAGAAAATACATTACTTAGGCCATGTTCTATCCGAAGAAGGAGTAGCAATAGACCCTGACAAAATCAGGTCTATCATGGAATGGCCTACCCCAAAGGATGTTTCAGATATCAGATCCTTTATAGGATTAGCAAGATACTATAGGATATTTATAAAAGGATTCTCCAAGATTGGTTATCCAATCACTGCCCTCCAGAAGAAGGGGACAAAATTCATGTGGACACAGAAATGTGAAGAAATATTTCAGACCCTGAAACATCTACTGACCCATGCACCCATGTTGAAGATCGCCGATCTTGAAGCCGACTTCATCGTGTGCACAGATTCTTGTAAGGAAGGGATCAGAGGAGTCCTTATGCAAGGAGGAAGTGTGGTCTACTATGAATCCCAAAAATTGAATGAGCATGAAGTCAACTATGTGACCCATGACCTAGAGCTGGTTGACATAGTGCACACCTTGAAAATGTGGAGGCATTATCTCCTAGGAAAAAAATTTGTACTTATGACAGACCACTATGGATTGCGATATCTGTTTGACTAACCAAATGTTAATGCCAGACAAGCTAGGTGGATGGCCCTCCTCAACGAATTTGATTTTGAAATCAAACATATTAAGGGAAAGGAAAATAGGGTGGTTGATTCCCTTAGTAGAAGCATAAAAACAATTCACCTTGCCGCAGTGAGCTTCTGCGAGACAGATGTCAAGGAAAGAGTCAGAAATGCATAAGAAATAGATCCCTTCGTCCATACCATGACCTCGTACCTACAGCAAGAACCCATAAGGGTAAAGTACGGAGAATACCAGATGATGGAAGGAGGCCTGCTTACTTACCAAAGCAGATTGTATATCCCAGATTGTGACGACTTGAAGAGGTTCATACTAGATGAACTACATAAAAGACTCTATACTATTCATCCAGGATACTAGAAGATGATCACGGCCACCAGGAAACAATTCTATTGGCCTTGATTGAAGAAATACATAGCTGAGTACCTAGCCAAATGCATAGAGAATGCCAATAGGTAAAATCAGAACACCAACACCCAACAGGATTATTACAACCTCTACCAATCCCGGAATAGAAATGGGAAACCATCTCCATGGATTTCATCACTGGATTACCAACCTCAGCCAAACAGAATGATGCCATCATGGTAGTGGTGGATAAATTGAGCAAGTCTTCCCATTTCATCCCCATCAAGTTGACTTACAAGGCAATAGACATCGCTTAGGTATTTGTGAAGGAGATATTTAAACTGCATGGCATGCCAAAAGAGATCATGTCTGACAGAGACACGAAATTCACTTCCAACTTTTGGAAATCACTGATGGTGGGTTTAGAGACCAAGTTGTTGTTTAGAACTTCCTATCACCCTCAAACTGATGGATAGACAGAAAGAGTGAACCAAATACTAGAATACATGATAAGAATGCATGTAATGCATCAACCCAAGAAGTTGGAAGATTACCTGCCACTAGTGGAATTCGCCTACAACAATGGCCACCAAGAATCCTTAAAGATGAGCCCCTTCGAAGTCCTATATGGTAGGCCATGCAACACTCCTATTAGTTGGAGTAATCCTGTAAACAGAATTTCTTTTGGACCCGACATGTTGAAAGAAATGGAACAAAAAGTGACTCAGATAAAACAAAACCTGAAGGTCGCACAAAATCGACAGAAAAGTTATGTCGACCAAAAGAGAACTCCAAGAGAGTTCAAGACAGGAGACCATGTATATCTCAGAGTTAGGCCCAGGAAGAGTTCTCTAAAAATGGGAGCTTGTGCCAAGTTGGCACCTCAGTATTGTGGACCCTTTGAGGTTCTAGATAGAGTGGGACCTGTAGCCTATAGGCTAGCACATCCTCCCACAGTAAAAGCACATAATGTTTTCCATGTTTCATTATTAAAGAAATATGTACATGATTCTAATCATATAATTGACTGGTCTGTTATCCAAGTGGAACTGGAGGGAGAATTCCTACCAGAAACTCAATGCATATTGGACAAAAAGGAAACCCCACTCCGGAACCGAACCATTGCATAGGTCAAGGTGCAGTGGAGACATTTTGGCCCAGATGAGGCTACATGGGAAATGGAGTATGCCATGAAACAAGCATATCTGATTTTGTTTACCTCAGTACATACATGTCATTTTGATAGATAGAACATCGAGGATGATTTTCCTTTAAGGGGGAGGGAATTGTAACACCCTGTTTCCCCCAGTCTGTAAAAATAACTATACTGGCCAAGAACTATGGAAAACTCAAAGATGTGAATGTGTGATTTGAATGGACCTTAGTATAAAGGGTCGATGAATGTAAATAATGTTATGAATATATGTTGCAGGACTGTTGGGAGGGGGATGTGCTGAAAAAGAGACCACTATGGCTGAAGAAAGGTGGTGGAATGCACCTGGAATGGTGGCATTAACTTCCACCAAAACCAATACCATATTTGGTCTTCACTGGCCCGGAGAACCAAGAGCGACTCACTGGCCTCGAAATGAATTACTCACCAGGATGGTAGGTGAAGAGGCTCCTCATGAGTTAATGAGGGATGGGGGTGAACCACCCATCCATGGAGGCCTCAGACTTGACCACCGTGGGGAAATTCGTGCCACACACAACCTCGCCGGAGAAGAGAAGGCAGGTAAAAGGTGTGGAAAGGGGGACACGAGGGAGAGATTGCAGGAAAGAGATCGGAAGAACTCAGGAACAAAATACAGAGTGAGCGATAGTAGAGAAGAAGAAGAGTAACCTTTGTTCCTGATCACTGAAGAACTGAGACAAAGAATCTCAAGCATTGTGGTCTAGCTCAGGGGTGGCTAGTGGTAAATCCATTCGGAGTCATTGAGCCTACGGTTGGGTGTAAATGAGCACCCCTCTCAGCAGTTGCATCACCTGGTGTTTTATGATAACTATTTATATCTTATGTCTTGCATTGAATATCTTGGAATGTATGTTCATGGTTTGAACACTTATAAATGGTTTCTGTGTAAGAAATGTCTGCATGGTGTTTTGATCAGAAATGGTGGTTGCATGCTTATGTTGGAATGACCACATTTGGTTTATATAGATATATTTATGAATAAGTGCATTTTTCCAGGTCTGCTTTCGAGAAAGTTCCCTCACTCTATAAATCTAGGGTAAGTGCCTAGAAAGGACTGCCTTCGCAGTAAAAATCTTGAGCTTGCTCACTACTAGTCACAGAAGCTAATAGCTTAGAGATTTTAAGAGGACCTTCCAGTCGGGTCTTCAAACCTGGTGAAATTTACCCAAGGGCATGAAGAAGGAATTAATGGTGTAGTTTTTAAAATCCTGCACGAGAGAGAATGGTATTCTTAGACTTAGATATTTTGAAGTTTTGGCACCCGGGGTATCTAGGTGCGAGTCCTTTTGTAATCGCAAGTCCCGAAACCTTGACCCACGAAATCCTAAAATGACAATGTGTGGATGAATTAAGGACCTTTCGGTGGTTCGGTACCCAAGATACCCTTCCTCTTGCTAAATTCATGAATGAGATCCTTTCAGAGGATCTAAGGTCTATTACGACCATTAAATTGGATGAAGGAACGCAGGCATTAATGCCTCGACCCCTTTTTAACCTTCATAAGTAGCGAAGAAATTAGGACCGTCGATTCCAAGACCCATGCGAGTACTCAGACCATCCAGTTGTAGAGTACATGTGATAGTCGGTAAGCATTTCGGCTTTTTGACACCCAGGGTACCTAAGTGTGAGTTCTCCTATACTTGCAAGACCCGAAACCTCGATTCACGAAAACCCAAAATGATGGCGTATGGATGGGTTAGGATTTTTCGGTGTTTCAAAACTTGGAACACCCAAGGAAGTATTTCCTTGTACTCGCAAGTCCCGAAACCCTGACTTGCGAAACCCCAAAATTGATCAAGTGTATGATGAGCGGGTGTATCGGCTTTCGACATTCGGGTAGTCGAGGCATGTGAATCTTCAACCTCTTGTATCCCAAAATTATGATATATGAAACCCCGACTCGCGGAATCCCAAATTGGCATAGCATGACTTGGTTTGTCATTTCGGTGTTTCGGTACCCGGAAAACCCAAGGGTAAGTTTCCCTTATACTCGCAAGTCCCGAAATCCCGACTTGCGAAACCCCAAAATAATAGAGTGTGGAGAATTGGTTATACTTCGGTATTTCGGTACCCAGGGTACCTAAGTGTGGGCCCCATGAATTCGCCAGTCTCGAAACCCCGATTAGCGAAATCCCAATGGAGGAAACCCTGAAATAGAGGAGCATGTTTAAAGTTTTGATGACTCGGAGTTTTCGGCTTCTGGGAAACCTAGGGGCAAGACCCCTTGTTTTCACATAACGCAAAATCTCGAAAGGAGGAATGTCGAAATGTCTTAGCACAGATAATATTGGGTATTTCGATACCTGAGATACCTATTGGCAAGTTCTCTTGTACTCGCCAGTCCCTAAAACCCAGTTTGCGAATTCCTAAAATAAATGGAGCGATGCATGTGTGTGTGTGTGTGTGTGTGTGTGTGTGTGTGTGTGTGCAGGTTTCAAAGTTTCGGCTTCCTGGAAACCTAAGCATGAAATCTATTGTCGTCGCATATCCCAAATTTTCGATATGTGAAATCCTGAAGGGTAGAGTACCAAGGCTTAATCCGAGTTGCTATGAATCTTGATAAGTGGTTAAAACCATTTCGAATTTTGTCCCTTCGAAAGACAAGAGAGAAAAGGAAATACACATATCGTGATTTCTTGAATCACGAAAGCCAACGAGCATCTTTCTGATAAGTCCTGTGGTCCTAGCCGACGATCATATGAGTACGGATAAGGGATGGCAGGGTTTGTATCAAGCCCCATAGGGATTCGGGGAATTCCGTTCCTCGGAGAAAAGAAGAAAAATGCTGAAAAATTATGAATTCCGAAGTGGGTATGTTACACTCAATGAGTTGGATGAAGCACACTTATCTGGCTTGGATTGCACAATTTTTGTTCAGAAACAGAGAGCGAATTGACATGATAAACATATCAAGAAGAAATCCTTCCAGAAAGGTGATTGGACGCTTCTCTATGATTCTAGATTTCAGGATTTTCCTAGAAAATTATAGACAAGGTGGCTGGGACCATATGAAATTAATGAAGTTCATGATAATGTCATTGTAACTTTAATTACCATTGATGGTTCCTGTTCTCCCTTTTTGGTAAATGGACACCAACTATGACTCTACCATCAACCGCCTTCAAAAGAATCCTTCTGCCAAGAAGTAAGTAAGGACCCTGTTGTTCAGATTTTGGCTAGCTGGGAAGGTAACCCAATAGCCTCAACTCCATAAATGATGATTTTTAGCACTGTACATATTGTATATAGCTTCCTTTACATATTTGATTGAGTTTTAGTTTTTTCTTTTTGTAGGAAAGTCACTTGAGAGAATATGAACTAGAAAAGATGACTGTAATGAATATAATCAAACACTCTTTTTTGTTCTTTGCTCCTCTCTCACTTTGCAAAAACCCAACAAATATAAACCCTATTTTTACAAGAAAATGAACATGCGTATAGACCATCCAATACTTTGATTATTGCATAGAAATTGAATGAATTTAGTTGATGACTAATCAATTATAGATTCACTAAAACAAAAATGTATGTGGGAGTTTTTAATCACTTAATTAGATGGGTAAAAATTTGAACATCATCACTGTTGTTCATTTAAAACGAAACGATTGTCGTTCCTTTGAAAGAAATGACTGATGTTACCTTCGCACGATCGTTGAATCCTTTGCAAACAATTTTCATTCCTTTGAAAAGAATGACTGTTGTTCCCTTCGTAAGTAATATCATCCATCCAAAATAACGATTGGTGTTCCTTCTGTCACACTATTGTTCCTCTTATAATACCTTTTGTTCCTTTTTCAATAGTGTTGTCCATTCAAAAGGAATAGTTGTTGTTCCTTTCACGATTTTTTTTCTTATTGGTGTTCCTTTATCAAAACATGCCATTGTTATGTTAGTCACTCCTTTGGGTATGACCTTCACTGATTCCTTTTTCATTAGCACTAGTTCTAATTTATCATTTGGTGTGGATCATTTAACATACCTTAGTAAACTATTTTTGGATTAATTTCTCTGAATCATCTTAAAAATTGTTCACAATTCATTAACCACCATAATTTGTTTCTTTCCCCTATATATCTACATATACTTCAATGATAATTTATTTCACATCATAATAAGGAATATTAAATACATTCTTACTTGGAATTATTACACTTCTTACACCATCCCTCACTCTTAAGGAGTAGATGATCCTCCCTTGATAGAGCTTCAAAATAAAAAATCAAAACCAAAGTAAAGTTTTTAACAAAGTAATAAACTTCTTCCATAAGGAATAGGGGGTCTCATCACAAGCCAACCTACCACATTCATCAGATAATAACATAAGTGACATTCCCACTATGGCTACCACACTAGGGCAATGGCCTTTGGCATTTTTTTCATCAAAGGACAAGAGGTATCATCACGAGCCAACTTGTTCACTTAGGTTACGATCTAGTGAGTGGCATTATCATCATATGGATACCAAACTAGGATAATGGTCTTCTTGGGAAAAGACAATTCAAAATATTTATTAAGGATACAGGCTCATCTATGCATTAAAAGGAAACCCTGTCGAGGCTATGGACACCTGCTAGCAGCAGTGGCTCTGCCTATGGTATCAAAGTATACCTTAAATACACTAAGTTTTAATGTGTTCTTAGATTTCCTTTTCTAAACAATGAGGCTATCATTCCGGATATATCCAATAAAAAGAGAAAGTAAGAAAGTTATGATATGTGGAAAATTTTAAACACGTGAACAAATTTAAAATCATTCAGAATCTTTTTTTTCCTCAAAGAGTTTCCAACATAGGTATGACAATTCGAATTTCCCACACAAAGTGATGATTATCGTTAGTACTGTTAAAGTGCTTGTTGAAAAGTTATTAATGATTGTCTTTTCTAGCGGCGGCGAAGGCATAGCAATCACACCTCGCAAGAACTCCCTGCCATTATTACACTCGTACATTTGACGATTGAGGTCAACCTTTCCATTTATGGGGGGCAAATGCTCGACACATTTATTGATAGATTTCAATGATTGCAGTAAATACGAAAAATTGACATTTTAAATATACACAATGTTGTTCTATATTTGCTATTTATGTTGTTTCAAAATCTGGTTGAGTTAATTTGTAGCAAGGAACGTTAGTGGTCCTCACCTTCTTACAAAAATATGGGAGGCCAAAGTGTACGTAGGGAACCAACATTACTACAGGTAACTGAGCAGGCAAGAGAAATCCTACACCGTCTTGGGTGGATGGAGTAATTCAAACGATTGCAAGGATATGATACAAACATCACGATCGAATTATTCTAGAACTTGCAAGGAGAAACCTCCATGGTTCGATATATACAAATTCTAGTCACTCAAGAAATCGTAGCAGAGGTTATAGGCCTTCCTAACACAGGCATACAATGGACTGGAAGATATACAATGCTCAAAGAAGTTGTATAATATTTCATAGACCCTGGAGAGGAATTGGATAAAAAGGAAAGGGACTTAACCCCAACACTCTCAGTGAACCCTGGAAAGAACTGGCAGGTGTAATACAGAGGTATATCACCTACGACGGAAGGTATGATGTGATCCAGCCACGCCACCTCAAACTACTAGAAGCACTCAAACAATGATTAGTGTTTGCACCCAATTCGTCACTTGGTGAGAAAATAAAGGGTGCTTACATGCCTAGTTGGCTCTTGCTAGGAATGACAGTTGTAGAGGAAAGAGTTAGAAAAATAACAACAAAACTATAAGAAATAATTAAATTAAAAAAACTAAAACTATGAGCATATGGATAAAGAAATAAAAAACACAAAAATACCAATATCACCAATGTTTTTAGGTTGATCAATTGATGAAATCCAAAGCACAATGAAGAAAGGGGACTTGGGTCCCTTCTTTCTCCAATGGAAGGCTCTTGAGGCCCTCACAAAATTGCTCTTCTTACAATAAGAAAATGAGAATGATGGTGAAAGAACTCCTAGCACATCCACTCAAGAAAGAGGTGGATAGCTCAATGAAATGGTGCTAGTATGTTATTGTCAAGGAGTGAGTCCTTAAAACAATCTAAGCAGCATAACATTACATAAAATTCCTTGAGAAAATGATGTTTCTTCATGGCTTTTTATAGCATGGCATTGGGTGATTATGTAACTCCTTTGAGGTGTGAAAAGGGGCTCTTTAGGGCTCAATTAGGTCTTTGACCATCCTACCATGTGGATTCAGCTCAGATTTGATGTCAAATCGGCTTAGGAGCTGATCCATTAGTGGTTGGGAGGCCGACCAATTTCAATAAATGCACCGTTTAGCAGGTGCACGGGTTTTTGCGCCAACAGTTGCGCATCATGCACGTATGCGCGCATGGTATGTTTTTGTTCCACGCATATGCATGCGCACCCAGATTCTGTAAAGCGCCCTTCAATTTTTGGTTACTTTGTATAGTTTTTGACCCTTTTGCAATGCTGTGAATGTGATTCAGTGCCATGAATAGCTTCATTCCTGTTTTGACGATGTTGAGTTCTTGTCACCATGTGCAGATGAAAATTCAGTGATAACAGATGCCCCCTGATGGATGAGGTTAGGAGCAAACGTATAGCCGAAATCCATCAATGTTTCTTCTACTGAGAATGTTGTGGTAAGAGAGATCAAGAGTGGGACCATGTAGAGAAATCCTTTGGAGAAGAAAGGAACCGGTAGAACCCGACCTTTCATAAGGTGTGTAACAATATACAACTGTGTACAAACGAGGCAGGCATGCCCCATGCTCGTGTTATGTAACTCTGAAAAAAGATGATGGAAATGTTGGTGTAGACAATTGCAGCGCCCTTGGGGGTGGTAATGATAAAGGCAGAAGACAATTCTGCAAAGGAACATACTCTGAACAATAGGTAATGATCGCGGTAATAAGTAGCGACGATGATGTAGGCAGTGATGGCCCTATGAAGTTCAGAGGTCTTCGGAAAATGATAATAATAACTGCAATAGTCACAAAGTAAGACCCACCATAACACGATAAAGTGTTGGCGTCGAATGTTATGGGGGCCAATGACAGTAGGGGGCAACGGTGTTTCCCCCTGTGCCGTCCAAGATCTCCCATTGAATGAAAAATGAGAATCAAGATATTGTCGCCCTTCTGGAAAATTGTGTTGATGTCGACAAAAGGGGGACGCGACTCCCAGAAGCAAGCGGATTCATGGAATCTACTGATGTGAGGAAGTGGCAGAGGTACATGGATGAAGTCAAGAAGTGGGAAGACTCAAAACTGCCCTTGGTTGGAGGGTGTATGATATAATGATTGGCCGCAACTGTGTGACAAGATCGAGTGTCAGGGGGATGACAAGACCAGTAATAAGTTGTGCCAGAGGCAGGACAAGGTGAAAAAATTTGGAGGGTAAAGGTAAATGACCTGGGTAGTACTCTGAAGATATGGACGATGCTGGCAAGGGAATATGAGAAGTAATGCTCCAACCAAGGGTGACATGGGTTGTGCGTGGCCAAAAAAGAAAGCAGGTCGCCAACAGTGACGACAAAAGAAAATAACTGGAAATAAAGGCGTTTGTACAATAAATAATGAATAATTTGGGGAAAAGTGTACAAATACAGAAACAGGTGCCCCAGTGTGAAATGAGTGCCCCAGGGAGGGCAGAAATTTCTTGGAAAACTGATGGAGGGTGGGGGCCCCATTGGTGAGTTTCTGTATGAGGTAGGTGAAATGAAGATAGGTTTGCAGATGGGCAAAATGATGGTGGATGAAATGGAGGGTTTATGATCCTGTGGAGGTGCAGGTAAAAAGAATAGAACCATAAAGCGATGATCTGGGAGTCCATATGGGAAGCTAGAAAAATGAGGAGAAGAAGTATGTGGTTGATTCGCAACATGATGAAAGACTACCGGGACTCCCATCCCTAAAGGGTCATAAAGAACAACATGAGTGTCAAAATGTGCCAAAAGCTGCTATGAATGGGACAACTCATGTGGGTAAGAAAGCTACCGGGTAACAATACCGAAGATGCAAATGGAGGTGTGAGTACTGCAGAGCCGGGAATGGGTATCCTAAAGGCCAATATCAGAGGGTGTGACTGGAAATGTAAATACAATATAGCGGGAGAGACTACATGCCAGTGCTGAGTATATACCTGAAGAAATGATGTGGAGAGATGATGATCACGTACCTTCACACAGAACAACCAAATACCCAAAGTGAACAATATCTGAAGAGAATCAAAGATATGAGCATGTATTAGATAAATGTGACAATCCGCGTGCGTACCCGCGGGGCCCCCAGAAGAGCCCAAGAGGGCAGCGAGGAGGCACCAATTTGATGACCCGGGTGTGGGGCCATTACATGCTCCATCGGCGGAGGCCGAAGTTGATTTTGACAATATACGCCGTCATCTAGAGATGGTGTTACAGGATGTGCCTGAGGGAATGTGGATACGCATCCAGGACGAGGGGTTCCTGGAGCAGTGTATAGGAGTACCTCCACCATGGCAGGGTATAGTGCAATGAGCAGCTGTGCTCGCCGAGATGACTAGTGGACGCCTACCACTGGGGCAGGGTGTGCCACCACCACCGCCTGGGGCAGGTGGGGGTGGGCTGCCACCTCCTCCCGAGGGGGGAGCAGGTGGGGGGGCGATAGAAGCCCCCTGATGTATGATGTACATCTTTTTGATTATATATAGGCTGGTGAGCCGAGTTTTGTACCGAGGGGTGGCACTGGCCTGCGGGCGTATGTATTTTTGTATGTAAACATTCGGATGGCCTGTTGGGCCGATATATATAGGAGTATACATATTTTGAGATCCTGATGTTGTCTACATGTATTGTTTGTTGATGATGATGATGTATGTTCTATCTATATGCTGTGACAGGATGTATGAGATGTTTATGTATGTGTAGCTGGATGTGATATATGCCAATCTAACACCATGTTAGCTATTTCATCTGTTGTTTGATTCAATTGTCTTGGAATATGTGTAAATGTAATGGAATCAAAATGTCGAGATAACAATCTAACCTGCAGGTATTTGTGAAAGAGGCACGGATCGTGTACACGGTAAACATTGTTGAGTTGGAGAACGACTAGTTGAGAGTTGAGGAAAATGCTAAGGTGGCGAATATGATGATGTTGGGCGTTGGTCAGGAGGCCAATGACAGCAGTGTATTCGGATTGGTTGTTGGTTGCTGGTCCCAAACATATGCCGCTTGAATGTAGCATTTCATGTGATGGGGTTTAGAGATCCCAAGCAGCCGAAGCGAGATTTTGTGTCCAATGGCTGGCGCCGTCAGCGTAACCAATGTGGTAAGCTGGTGGAGGAGTCATCTGTCAAATAGCACAAAGGATAGTTTAGATGCGAGGGAAGGAGAAAAAAGATTAAAAAATCTAGAAAAGAAAATAACCTAAAGTAGCTTGACTACGTTTAAGCATAAAATTTCTTGAGGTATAACCCATTGACGGGTTCTTTGAGAAAGAGGCCTTCAGGGGAGGCCATGATGTACGCGCCTTTGGTGAGGCAATGTTGGATGATGTAAGGGCCATGCCAAAGTGATTCGAATTTGTTGTGGCCAAAGGTATCATGAGCGATATCATAGGCCAGGACAAGGTCGCCTTCGCGAAATGATCGAAGGTTGACATGGCGATCAAAGGTAGCCTTGGATCATTTTTTAGCTGCCTCGTTGTTCTGTAATGAGGATCGACGATCCTCATCCAGAGACTCCAAGTTCAGCAAGCACTGCTCCATTGGAGCAATGTCAGGTAAAAGATCAATTGCGGTGCGTAGGGTGGGAATTTCGCACTCAATGGGAAGAGTTGCCTCGACCCCATGGACTAAATGAAATGGCATGAAACCCATAGCGGTCTTTACTGCCATTCGATAAGCCCATAGTGCGGAAAATAACATATGATGCCAATTGGTTTTATGTTTATTAACTGTGCGCTGTAACATGGTCTTGAGGACTTTGTTCACTGCCTCGACCTGTCCATTTGACTGAGGGTAATATGGTGAGGCAAACTCATGAGAGAATCTTAACCGAGATGAGAGTTCGACGAAGATCTCATTCTCGAAGTGTTTCCCATGGTCAGAAACAAGTTGGAGTGGTACTCCAAAACGAGATATGACGTGGTTAAAGAAAAAACGCACTGCAGTGTCAGCGGTGTTGTTGAAAGTAAGCATAGCTTCGGCCCATTTGGTGAAGTAATCGATGGCGAAAACAATGTATTTGTGACCATTGCTGGAGGGGGGATTGCAAGTCATAAATTCGATGCCCCATTTGCAAAAGGGGCCCACAGTAATGACAGGGTGAAGAAGGGCGAGGGGGGCTCGGGCTTTGTTGGCATAGAGATGACATTGCTCACATCGTTTCATGGCATGAATGCAATCATGAAACAGGGTAGGCCAAAAATAACCAGCTCAGATAATCTTCTGAGCCGTGGAAATACCTGAAAGATGGCCCCCACATGCGCTACTGTGGTAGTCGTTTAAGACTCTGTCGGCCTCGTTAATAGTCAGGCAGGGACGAAGGATGGTGTCGACGCCTCACCGATATAGGATGTCATCGATGAGGAGATAGTGGGGGGACTGATGGTGAATGCGCCGACAATCATCTCGTGATAGGTGATTACCAAACTTTTGAGTTCGTAGGTAGATGAGAAGGTTGCCATACCAAGGATCATCGGAAGCGATGTAAATAAGATGTTCGTCAGGAAAGTCGGTGTTGACGAGGGCACTGGGTGTATCAGAGGGAAGGGCCATGATGAGTTCGGTGAGAACGAGGGCCTTCTTACTCTTAGGTGTTGAGAACTCGAGGTCGTACTCTTGGAGGATAACGATCCATCGAGAGAATTTGTCGTTAACTTGGCGACGGCTGAGCAAATATTGCATAGGGTTGGAATCTGCGACGACCTTGGTGGTGCAAAGCAGAATGTAATGGCGCAGTTTCTGAACTGCAAGGACAACTGCAAGATCAAGTTTCTCTTCATGTTTGTACTTCAAGGGGGGTCCTGAGGGGTTCTTACTGACGTAGTAAATAACGTGTTCACGATTGTCATCTCCGAGCTGGATGAGGACGCCGGCTACTGATACAGCTGATGCTGATACGTAGAGGATGTAGTCGCGATTGTAGTCAGGTGCACTAATCAAAGGTGCATTGGAAAGCGCTGCTTTAAGGTCGTCAAATGACTGTTGGGCATAGTTGTCCCAATGAAAAGGGATGCCGTGACGTAGTAAGCGAAGGAAACCGTGTGTGCATATAGCGTAATCAAGAACAAAGTGTCTAAGAAAGTTAGCTTTGCCCTGTAGACTCTGAAGTTGTCATAAATTCCTAGGAGGTGGAATTTCGGTGATGGCTTTGACTTTGAGGGGGTCCACGGTGATACCTCTTTGTGAAACAATGAAGCTGAGGAGGTGCCTTGCAGTGACGCAGAACACACACTTGAGAGGGTTCAAGCAAATGTTGTACTAACGACACCGTTGAAAGATGATTCATAAATCATCGAGGTGTTGGGTGCGTTTCTTCGATCGAGCGGTGAGGTCGTCCAAGTAGGCGAGGATGATTGCAGCCAGATCGTGAAAGATGTATGTCATGGCTCGCTGGAAAGTTGCGCCAGCATTTTTTAAGCCGAAAGGCATGACACAATATGCAAAAGTACCCCACAGGGTAATGAATGCGGTTTTGTACTGATTGGTTGGATGGATTTGAATTTGGTTATAGCCAGAAAATCCATCCATAAAGGAGAGAGCCTCATGGCCGGTTCAGGCGTCGATATTTTGATCGATGAAGGGCGTTGGAAAATTGTCTTTTGGACATGCATTATTGAGATCACGAAAATCGATGCAGATGCAAATAGAGCCCTGTTTTTTGTCGATGGGTACAGGGTTGGAAACCCATGAAGTATAAGCAATGGGGTAAATAAATCTGGCCGTACGTAATTTGTCAATTTCGGCTTTGATAGCCGCGGCCTTGGATGGGTGTAGCGGTCGCTGTTTCTGGTGAACTGGTGTGATGTCAGGCCAGGTGTCGATGCGATGCTCCACAATAGAGGGATTGACGCTAGGCATCTCCGTGTATGACCAGGTGAAGATATCCCTATACTCTTGGAAGAGGGATTTATATGCGGCGATTTCCTGAGGAGTGCAAGCAGCTCCAATGATGATTTATTCGACAATGCCATCTTTAATGGAAATGTCGATTTTGATGGTGGGGGAAATGTTAGCCAGATTACCTTCTTCAAAAGTGTCAGGTGTAGGGATGGGATTGTTGAACCAATCGATAGGTCTGGAGGGGATAAAATCTTTGGTTTCGACCGTGTAAATGGGATTGTGGCTGGGAGGCATGAGGGCTTCCTGTGGAAGGAAGAGAGCACGATGATGTAGTGCATCCCAGGGAGAGTCCGGGCATTGTAGCTCTTCCAGTATTTCTTCGTCACATTGGAAACGACGAGAATATAATGGATCATGAGGAGTGATCTCAGTGACAATGTGGTTGCCCCCTACTGAAGAAACAGAGGGGGTATCGCTAGGAGAGGGTGAGGGTTCACTAGACATAAACCATATATTGAGGTACTGAGGGGTACCTGTGGTGGTGGGATGGAGAGTCTCCGTAGGGGAATGAGCAGGAGAGTTGGGTGGGTTACAGGGTAAATCCTCAGATATGTCTTCTAAGAACCATGGAGGTGTAGGGAGTGCCTCGGGCTCGGGAGAAATGACGTGAAGATCTGCCAGTGGCAAAGTAAGGTTAATTACTGCCTCTGCGGGTCGGTGCAGTAGGGCCAATTGACATTACCTATATTCTAGGATCATAGGACACTGGTATGTAAAATGAGCCAATGAATCGCAAAGAGAGCAAGGGCATCTCATGCGTTCATTAACTGAAGTGGTGACATAACGGATGTCAGTGATATTTGTTGAAGAGGACATAGTAGGGCGTGGGTTGTTTTGGAGGTTCTGGCGTACAACAACTAATATCTGTCGAAAGCGTAGCAGTGCTGGGCAATGATGGGTGTAGTGTACATACTCAAAATAGATAGCACACATGAATTTAGTCCTCAACCCTTTACTGCTGGAAGGTTGGGTGATAGTGGTAGGACTAGCAGTAGTGGCTGGTGTTGTGGAAGTAGGACTGAGTGGAATCAAATTCTGTAATTCCGGTAGTGATGGGAAGTTGTTGGTTTGGTGACCCTCTTTCTCACATAATGCACAAGGTAGTGGGATGCATGGAGGAAGTGGAGTTGTGGGCTCCTTCTTCTNGGGGGTGAGGATGGGAATCGTCATGCGAAGGCCTTCTTATGGGGGAAGGGATGGACGAGGGACCATCTCAGGTGGATTTAAATACCACACTGGGATTGCTAACACCATATTGGGTAGTGTGAGCGTTGTGGCTACCTGGAAAGCTTCTATACCAGGTGGAGGGTAAAATAAGGGAATTTGAGTGAGGGGTTGGGGTACTGTCTCCCAAATGGGATTATGCCCTTGAGGGGATGTGGATTCGTGGACCGGAGGGGTCGACGATGGCATAGGAGGCTCCTGTGGGAGTGGTTCTGCGACTATTGAGACGTCAGGGGTGATTGAAGCCTTCTGAGGAGGATGAGTATCCTCTATGTGAGTTCCGTTAGAGGAGATGATGCATACTTGACTAGGGGGAAGGAGTGGTGGCGCTCCATGGTACGTCCCTAACAAGGATGGATCTTTGAAAATACCAGGACCCATTTCGACGAGTGGATATGTGTCTTTGTTGGTGTGAATGAGAGGAAGAATATTATCGAGATTGGCAGATGGGTTAGGTTCCTAATGCGAAACCTGGTCAATGGTCACAATCTTCCCGTTGTGGGGGAACATGATTGTCCGAAAAACGGAAGATGCCACTGCCTTCATAGCATACATGTAGCTATGTCCAAACAAGATATTGTAATCGAGCTGAGCGTCGATAACTTCGATGTCAATGAGAATAGTTTTTCCCCCAAGTTCTACGGGGACATTTTGAAAGAGCCCTTCAGGAGACGATGGTTGTCCGTCATAAGCTCGTAATGTGATGGTGGAGGGTATGAGTTCCGGGGAACTGAGTTTCTGCCATACTGTTTTGGACATAATGCATGTATATGCCCCCTCATCAATGATACACTGATGGGCGGTGATGTTCCATATTTTTACTAGTATTTGAATAGCGACCGCAGTGGGAAGATGCGGTTCGCAGCTATCAAGGTCAAAGGTGATGAGTCGAGTATCGGCGGGGTCGACTGCCCCCAAGGCGGAGAGTAGTGATTTCTGTTGCGTAGGGCAGGTCTGGAGGACTTCCAAAACTAACATGGCAGCCGGGGATTGTGCTAAGTCATCTACCAAGCTATAGTTATGAGCTGCCCTAGCCTTTGGGTTGTGAACATTCCTGCGCAAGGGAATGCGAGGGATGCGTAATGGTGGTTCGGCTGAAGGGCGAGGGATTACCAATGAGGGACCTGTTGGTGTAGGATGTGTCTCTGGAGAGATAGGAGTAGACTCAACTGGATACTGACGATTCCGTGTTTTCAGAAGGATTTCTTCCTCACTGGTGAGGAGAATCGTTCGGTCTGTTGGATTGTGGGGATTGTGGTATTGTCCCGCCGGTGGTGGGGGGTGTTGTGTGTCCTGTTGGGTGTTTATCACACCTTGATGTGGGATAGGATTTTGCAGCACGATGGGAGGGGGTTGTTGTGCGTATTGTTGTTGTGCCTGCTGCAGGGCAGGTTGCACAGGAGAAGGGGGGAGGCTCCCAGAGTCTTTCAATCGTTTGAAATCAGCAATCTGGGGGCAATGGTGAGTGTAATGACTGAACTCACCACAAAGGGCACAAGGGAAAATGGTTTTCACATTATTCCTCCCTTGGCATTTGTTGTTATTGCCCCCTTGGGGGTTTTGGTTCCCTTGGTTCTGGTTGCCCCCAGTGGGTTGATGCTGTGGGGGTTGATTCCCACCTTGACCAGGATTGTTGTTATTCCTGTTCCGTCCTTTCTTCTTGGCATTGTTCGAGGGGTGAGTTGGATTGGCTGTGCTCAACTGTTCAAAATTTTGGTATTGTTGAGCAGCAGAGGGTTGAACAAAGCTTACCCCCGCATGAGGATGTGGGGGAGCCATGGGTTGTGGAGGACCAGGAAAAGGAAAGTATGGGTTTTGTGGTGGTCCCGCTCCATAAGGTACATAGGAAGGCACAGCACTTTCACTAGTATTATAAGCTGATGTGGAGGGAGGGCCACTGGTGGTTAGCAGAGGTGGATGTATGGGAGGTGCCGGTGATGGTCCACTGATGGGTGGAGGTATAACAACATGATACAGCTGTTGATAAGGGGGTGGGGGGTAATAAGAAGTGCCCCCATATGCCGATGGGTATTGAGGTGTCCCATACATCGGTGGTGGTTGGGGTTGTGGACCATGGTGTGTGGTGGCTCCTATTAGTCCGTCTGCTGAGTGAGACATCCCAGGTTTGTCTTGACCAAATGGCACATGTTTTGGAAGATCAGGAAGTACTGTGTATAAGTACCCTGACTGTGCGTAAATGAGATGATACTGCTGGGCTTTACTGATGGCTTCTTCTTTGGATTGAGGGAAGGTGGAAGCGACATCCTTTTCAAGGAGAGCGACAAGTGATCTAAGAAACCAGTCAAGGAATTGTTGTTTGGTGGTTTCTGCTTTACACAAACTACGTCGCCTACGCCACTCATGAATGTGGTCAGCGATGTGGGTGGCTGAGGTCTGTTTGAAGTTGGACAGTAGTTCTAGACGATTGTCATGGTAGATGGGTAATTGGAAGAAAGTTAAGAACGCTTTGGCCAATGACTCAAAGGTTGTGTGGGACCCTGATTTTTCTTCGACATACCATTTGGCTGATGGGCCAGTAAGTGTGTGTTGAAATAGTCGCAATCTGATAGAGTCATCCATTATGCTGTTAGAAGAACACCATAGATGAAAAGTCATGACATGATTGGCGGGGTCATCTCCCGCCTTCCCTTCAAACTTTGGTATATCTGAAGGAAGTTTTGTTGGCATTGCAGGCCATGTGGCATCGTGCAATATAGGATCATTGGTAAGCTTGGTGAGATCTGGTATGTTGAGAGAGGCCAAGTATGGCATCTGTAGTGGGGTGGGAGGGTTAGCTCCAGCCATGGTGTGTTGTGAACCTAACCCTTGATGGGGACTAGGTGGGTTGGTGCTCCCTCCTTGAGAGGAAGTCGGTCCCCTTCTTCCGTGCAAAGGAGAACGAGTGAATGGATGACCTTGAGAAGTGGACCCAAGTAATGTAGAACCAAGCAAAGCTAATCCTAAGATAGTGGCACTCACAGGAGTGTGTGAAGGAGGTACCGATGAGCGGGTACGACCAGATACTCCCACTAAGATAGGAGGAAGGTTGAGCAAGCGTCATGAACGACGGGGGTTCTGTGGTTTCCCTATGATGTCAGACTAGTTGTGTGAAATGTGTGCAAAAAGTGGTGAGAGAAAAATAGAAACAAGCGTCGTTGCTATGACTGTTTACACCATATATATATCAAAGTCAAACTATAATCAGATGTGTATCATACATAAATGAGAAAGAAGCATATATGTGGGTAAGAGGGTTTTGTCCACATGGGGGAATAAAAAAAGAAAGCAAATTCTCATGTCCTAGAAGATGTAACATCCTTCCTCTCAAATAGCACTGGACCTTCCAATAGTACTCAACAGTGGGGTCTGAAGTCACCGGAAGAGAAACTAGTGAAGGATGAAATAATTGGTTATAATGAGGGGTAAAGGGGGCATATCCCGAAAGAGCTGGCGATACTTCTCAATAGCCACACAAAATCCAATCAAGGTGTGATTGCAGCCCACAACCACCACCTAGGTAGATGTCCTAAAGTTGGTCACTAGGTACCTCGGTCCAAGTGGGACATTTAGATTTTTGGCCTAAGAAATGGGTCATGGGATGGATCCCATCCAAGAGGTGGGTGCCTCAAGGGGGGACACACAGAACAACCAGACCTTGGCCTTCGACCCTTCACGGGTATCTCCCTACCTTATGGTGATTGGAACACTGGACTTGGAGGATTTGAAGTTCCCTATTTGTCAACTTCTATGTTTGAAAATGTGAGAACCAGATAATGGGAGGTTATTTGGATGCCTACCCCCGAAATCCTACCTAGACTAAAAACTTCTTTTGGCACCTCCTGTGGAGGACAACTTAGTGAGTTGTTTTAGAAAGTTTTTAGATGAAGTTGTTTTGTGAGGTTGGGGGTGAAAACCAACATCGTTTGATTAAAAGTGGGAGTGGATAGTCCTATCAAGAAAAGATGGGGTGTTTTCAGAATCCTTTGTGAGGAAACCTACTTAGACCACCACGTTTCGAGACGAGGTTATGTGAGTGAAAAAGTGACTTTTGTGTGTGAGTGAAAGTGTACCAAATTTTAGTTGTTTAGATGTCACCTTGCTGCATGTGGACTTCGCTTGGTCCTTACAAGAGTGTGATTACCTAATTAGCTAGATGTCATTGGTACAACCTTGCGGAATTTAAAATCCCTAGGAAACTAGCATGTGGACATGTGGTCTGTTACTATCCTTTAACTCCCTATGTGTGAGTTAATCTAGAAAAGCATGAAACTATCCTATATTGAACATGTGGGCATGTGTGGGCCTGTTACAAACCTTTAAACTCTCCTAGTTTTTTTATCTAAGGAAGCAGAATTTCAACCACTATCCTACTTTTGTGACATGTGGACATGTATGGGCCCATTACAAATTTAAGATACGTTTGAAAAATGAAACTAAGAGGGGTCCAAAAAAGGATTTTGTCCTCTCCTAAAGGTTTTGAAATTTTTGTTAAGGGAGATGAGATCGTTTTCGCAATCTTTTTCTGGTTCTCAAGATTGCTTGATGGCGCAAGAGAAGAGCATATTCAAGATTGTTACTTTCAACTTCTAGTCCCAAATGTGAGTTTAGATGTGATTAAAATTGATGTTTTCCTTAGATTTATAAATCAAAGCAAGCCATCCACGTGGCAAAGAGCAAATAAGGGAAATTGATTTTTATCCTCCTAAGTGCTTATGTTTGTTTGACTATCCCCTTTATAAGTTGAGGGGTCTAAGTGGTGCAGTATTTAGAGCATGCATATCATCATTCTTTAAGAAGGAAATTGATTTTCCCCACATCCAAGACCTTACAATGTAAATTTTAGTTCAGATGCACGGCCTCTAGTGTGGACAGAGGCGCATATGGTGCCTGCGCACTGGAAGAATTGAGACCGAAAGCGCATGCGCGCAAAGAGAGACTGTTGAACAGGTGCATGCGCGTACGATGTGCGCCTGTGGGGTGGAATACCTGCGCGCCTGTGGAAAACGGCTGAGAAGAAAAATCCGGATGGATTTCTCTCAAATCTCTTGTGAATTGACTGGTTAGCAGGTCGGCAGAGGCCGGTTTGTGAACCTGCAAGTTAATGAAATCAAAAGGAAAGAAAAATAAGCCCAAATGAGGGAGGAATTGATACCTTTTCCCCAGTATGGTCGCCAATCTGTTTGCACCCAATTCGTCACTTGGTGAGCAAATAAAGGGTGATTACATGCCTAGTTGGGTCTTGCTAGGCATGACAGCTGTAGAGGAAAGAGTTAGAAAAAGAACAACAAAAATATAAGCAAGAATTAAATTAAAACAAACTAAAACTATGAGCATATGGATAAAGAAATAACAAACACAAAAAGACCAATATCACCAATGTTTTTAGGCTAATCAATTGATGAAATCCAAAGCACAATGAAGAAAAGGGACTTGGGTCCCTTCTTTCTCCAATGGAAGGCTCTTGAGGCCCTCACAAAATTGCTCTCCTTACAATAATAAAATGAGAATGATGGTGAAAGAACTCCTAGCACATCCACTCAAGAAAGAGGTGAATAGCTCAATGAAATGGTGCTAGTATGTTATTGTCAAGGAGTGAGTCCTTAAAACAATCTAAGCAGCATAACATTACATGAAATTCCTTGAGAAAATGATGTTTCTTCATGGCTTTTTATAGCATGGCATTGGGTGATTATGTAACTCCTTTGAGGTGTGAAAAGGGGCTCTTTAGGGCTCAATTAGGTCTTTGACCAGCCTACCATGTGGATTCAGCTCAGATTTGATGTCAAATCAGCTTGGGAGCTGATCCATTAGTGGTTGGGAGGTCGACCAATTTCAATAAATGCACCATTTAGCAGGTGCGCGGGTTTTTGCGCCAACAGCCGTGCATCGTGCGCGTATGCGCGCATGGTATGTTGTTGTTCCGCGCATATGCGCGCGCACCCAGATTCTGTACAGCGCCCTTCAATTTTTGGTTACTTTGTATAGTTTTTGACCCTTTTGCAATGCTGTGAATGTGATTCAATTCCATGAATAGCTTCATTCCTGTTTTGACGATGTTGAGTTCTTGTCGCCATGTGCGGACGAAATTTCAGTGATAACAATTAGTAATCAATTTACCTTTTTTTCTAAATGCTATGTTACATGAGGTCACTATAAGAACAGAGAAGGAAAAAGATCATGTTACTTTCATTAGCCACCATGGATTGGTAAAATTGATAGTAAATAGGGCCCTGAATCAAACTCAAATAACCTAGGGTGATCCTACGGAGGCCAATAGGCCCCTACAATTAGAACAACCTGAATTACATTATGAAGACCCAACCTAGGGAATTTAAGTAGCACAGGAAAGGGAAGCCACTTCCCAAATGGAAGTTCCAACTCCTCAACCTAAAGTCGAGGCAAACCCTATCCAATTGGCAGAGACTCAGACCTCACAAGAAGAGGCATCAACAAGAAAGAGAAAAAGAGCAATTGTTGTTTCTAAAGCCCCCAAAGAGAGGAAAAGAAGAAGAAGACGGACATAACAGCCTGAAGAAATTCAGGAAATGACAGAACAGCCTGAAGAAATTTAGGAAATGACAGAACATCTTGAAGAAATCCAGGAAATGACAAAACATCCTAACGAGACGAAGGAGATAACGCAAACATAGCAACCCTTACAATAAGATGTTTAGGAAGTTGAGAAGACAAAACAAACCCCACAAGGAAATAATTAGCCAGTATCGGGACACCTCACAAAATAGTTTTTGAAAATCTATGAGGTAGATATAGCTAAGGTTCTAGGGAGTTTAGGGACCTCAATTGAAAAAGACACAAACAGGCCAGAAGAATACCAAGCATCATCTTCTTCTTCAAACCCTATTGAAGACTTCCCTGACATTGAGATTTCATTCCCAGAGGATACACCACAAGAAGAACCTCATACTGAGGTAAATAGCCCGACAGTGAAAACAGAAGAAAAAAAGGAACAACTATTGACTGATCAGGGTAAGGAAAACCCTAACAGTTACCAAAAACAAAAATCAGGCAAAAGCCATAGCAGAATTAAAAGGTTAAAATAGGAGAACAAGTTATTTAAGAGAAGGGTTAAAAGGATTAAAGTGTTAAATAAGAAAGTTGGAAAGCTTAAGGAAATTATCAAAGAATTAAGAAAACAACTAGAGCAAGCCGACAAGGCCCATGAAAGAAAGACAACCAAAAGACATAGAGCACAGGGAAGGAACCGTCTTCCTAGGAGGGAAGTCCAAAAAAGTTCTATAGGAACACAAATAGAGCTACATATCCTTGAAGAGACAACAGAAATGGAATTTCTGACTGAGATTACAACAACAAAAAGGATAGTTGTTCAAAATGAAGAGGAGATTCCTTTGGAAGCATATGAAACAGAGGCTCAAGCAGAAATTCAAGAAGGAGCAGTTGCTCAACCTGAGGAAGTGATTCCCATTCCTCTGGAGACCATAGATGCAGAAACTCATAAAATAGTCCCTGCAATAAAAGAAGCATCGTGTCAGACTGAAGAATCATCTTAGTTTTGGGAACAAAGTGCCATCATTGATAGACTAGAAGCAGAGCTGGTACAATCCCAGCAAGCCTTGACTCAAACCAAAGATGAAATGGTGACCATGGCAGAGCACCAAAGAGTTGTTAAACAACTTCAACCCATGTTGGCAACGAAAAATGAGACCTATTCTGAACTGATTAAGGCTCAAGGGAGGACAAAGAAAATACAAGGTCAATTGGAAAAAGCTTTGGAGCAAATCAAAGAGATTTGTGAAGTCTACATTGATGCAATATATTGTAGAGCTCTTGCTACCAATTATAATTTGTTTTTATTAGAGATTTACCTATTGCTGAGGGTGAAAGCTATTCGAGAAGTTAAACCAATTAAATTCACCACTATCTCCGAGTTTTTGTCATGTTTTAGAGAGCAGGAAGAGAAGGTACAATATTTTCTGTGCAAGCTATACTTCCATAACTTCATTTTGGAAGACAACAGTAAATATAATCCCAGTCCTTTTATTGGAGACATACAACTCCAAGCGTTCCTATCCTTCACCAAAAATCAAATCAGGTGGGCTAAATCCCAAAAACTTACATGAAGAGGGAAACTGGGTTAGATCTCTGGATCAGAGGAGAACCACCAAAATCTTTTACAGCCATCACACGACATAGGACATTCATGAAAAGGGAAGGATTGAGAGGCTCTTTGGGTCCTATTCACCAACAAGTTATATGATCAGGTATGACATATTTTAGGGAACTCAAAGAAGAATCTCTTGATGGCTCCAAGTTAAGATGGGATGCCTCCCAAAATGAAGTAAAGATTAGGGAACCATTTGGTTTTAAGAATTTCTTTGTAGCCACCTTCAGACTAGAAAGATATGCCAGAATGATCCAGGAGGAAGGAACTTCCTGGATTGGATGTAGATATAATCCCCTGATTATTTGGTTTCCTCCAGAGGATCACCAGCGAGATTATCAAATTAATAGAAAGAGGGAAGATGTTGTTTTTGGAGAACTCAGACGTAAGAATGGGTTCAGGGTACCTGGTGAACCAACTTTTCCTCCTTACAACATCATTTCTTTACATGTAATAACTTAGCTTGCATGAGGACATGCAATAAGGTAATCTGGGGGGTATGTTGGGTTATGAAAAAGGTACAAATATTCCCCTGATTCCCACGATTTATGATGTACTCTTAATTGAATTTTCTGTTACTTAGGATAGAAAATGATTGAAATATCTTCCAGAAATATTATTGATTTGTATTTTATAAATTCTAAAATATGGTTGGAATGGTTTGATTTTGTTACAGGAATGGGTAATTATTGGTAAACCCACGATAGATGAAGAGATTTTGAAGATACGCAAGCTATTGGAGGTTAAAGATATTGGGTGCAAAGTAGTTTCAAGAGAGATTAGTTCTCTATTTTGTAAACTTCATAAATAGTAATAGTGATCCCGAGGATCTCTCGATCCTCAGGATAGTTTAATTTACCCATATTTTGTAATATATAGAGGGTAATGGATCTTGGAAAGGATCATATAAGAATTTTATCCAAGCGTTCTGTTGAAACAGAGCTTAAATTTTTTACCTTAAGAACAAAATGTTTGGTATCCTGGAGTCTTTGCTTTATCAAAATCTTTATAAAACAAAAAACTTTCCCTACCTAACGAATTTGAAATACACTTGGGATTTATTCTTGGAAAAAGAATGGTTGAGAATTAAATCAATGTACGCTCCAAATACTTTTTCGAATAATATTCTAAATGAACCGTAATAATAGAGCTTAAGAATTTTAAAACCATATCGAGATATCGGACTTCACTATTTGATAATAACAAATTTCAATGCATCAGAAGTCCCGATCTCCCGACCTCCTATTTCCCGATACGCTAATACATGATTAATTCATCGTTAACTTAACTATCGTTTTAGAATAAGTTTCAACTTTGAACTAATCATTTCGGGAAATCACGTTTCGTGGTTTTGAATGAACAAGAAAACTTAACATCGTTTTCTTCGATTTCCCGATCCCCGATCATAATCAATTCTTAATGGAGGTTTGACAATAAGCTAATTACTGCTAAGTATGATTAAGAGTAATTAATTATATCGGGAAATCGCCATTCGCGATTTCACGAATAGAAATTTTCACACCATCAGA